>MU182216.1:17459-55055 GCA_016904865.1 Pissodes strobi
ATGCCCGGTAAACCAAATAAATACGGAATCAAGCTGTATGTACCTGGAGATGCAAAAATGTTTTACTGCGGAAATGTGTCCATTTAAATTGGACACTGTAAATGCTGCGTTATTACCCACAATGTGCAAACCGCCGATTAGTGATACCAGCGAATATTCACTAACGATAAGAAGGCCCACTCAACGGGATGTGCGTGTTCAGCGAGCGTTACAAAGGAATCGTTGTTTATTTTCTTCGTTGCCTGGTAACGATTGGCGAACTCCACCGCACACAGGTTGAATTTAAATAAAAGCTTTTTTCGTTTGCGGTATATTTAATCAAATTTATGCCGAAATTATTTATAGCACTCTAGTACTCTAGTTGGCTTTGGAAAAATACAATTGATATCTTTTGAATTGTTTGCAGCGCCCTGTGAAACTTACGTTATGATTTTTATTATTATCACCAAATAAATATTTTGATAAAGTTTGTATTCAACGGGCTGTTTCAAAAATCTATCACCATTTTTAATTAGTTATCATTGATAACAATACTCAAGGTTTGTAATAACTAAGAGATTTGATTTTGTGTTAATAATTTCACCATATTTCCGAATACAAATATTCTGACAAAAGGATGAACTGGTCTATGACCGCTAGCGTCAAAGGCCGCCTGCCAATATGATTGATTTATTTGTATCATGGCCGGCCGATGTTCCGTTAGTTTTTGCGCGGGGAAGGCGACACACCGTTGACATTCCGCCGCGGAGAGTGATCCTTCTTATCATATAGTTTTGACCAAATACATAATAAAAAGATAAAACTGTACTATACTGCTAACGTGCTAACACTCCGCTGAGGTTATGTGTTGGTGTTATACCTAATTGTGCAACAACTCAAGCCAGATTATCAGAATATGGCGCATCGAAATGAGGATCCCTTATTGGCTAAATTTGTAACGTGCGCAGTTTTCCCTGCTGCTGTCTTGTTTGACCATTTATGTTTCTCTGTTTTTTGCTTCATAATGGTTTTACGTCTTGTAATTACCCTTTACGCAACGCATTATTAAATTGGAATTTTAAAAACTATATCTGTTTTAAAGTCGTCAGTACGGGTCGGCAAGAAATTCAACAATCGATTAAACACTTAATATTTTAGCAAAGAACTGAATAATCGATTAATCGAGATAATCGATTAATCGATATTTTCTGAAATATTAATCGATAAGTCGATTAATCGGTAATTTCTTAAAAGTGAATCGAAGAATCGATTATTTTCGCCCACCTCTAATCCCATAATGTTGTAGTAAGTGAAACGGAAGTTGAAATTTCGGTAGAATCATTATTGTTAATGCAAGACTGATGTTATTATAAGAAGAGGTCATAAATGCTTTGGCTGAATCAGCAGATAATATTTATAATTTAGTTTTAAATTGTAAATATGGCTTTAATATTTTGTGAGAGTCAGAATATAAGCAAGTGTTTTTGAACAACAGCTGCACTGATGCTTCTATATTTTTTACCAGTTTGGTGCATATTAGAGTAATTTTTAAAAATAGCGATAACTCTGAAATACTAGTATGGCAAAATTGCAGGCCCTCATCAACGCGTTTCTGTCGTACTCTTAACATTAAATTTGCTAGTGAGATTCCTGAATTAACCGTTGCAAAAACAAAATTTGGATTTGCTTTTGCCCTTAATTTTCAAAATAATTTTTTAAGACGGTTTAAGAACATACAAATGATTTTTATACATGATTTTTATCGTTAGTGATAATTGATACACCCTATAAATAAATATAAATGATGAGCAAAAAATTAAACAATTATTTGTCTAAAACACGATATTTTAAACGTGTACTTAATACCTTTTATGTATCTTATTTCTGGTAAACCTTATTATGGCCAGCTTTCCTAGAAATTCGACCATTGTGCGCCGGGTCCAAAGGTCGCATGCCAGTATCATGCTAGTTTTCGCGCGGGGAAGGAGGCATACCTTTGACGTGCCGCCGCGGACAGTGAATCTTCTTATCGTTAGTTAATATTCGGTGCCATGGACAATTGTTTCACAAGTAAACTGGTTGCTGATACCTTACTGATTGACCATAAACTCACCACTATCGGCACAATGCAAAAAAATTAAACTAGAGATTCCTTCTAAATTTCATCATAAACGTCTCGTAATACAAATAGCTTTTTAGCAAAATTGTACCTTAGCATCCTATATTCCTAATCCCAGAAAAAACGTTATTGTTATGTCAACAATGCATTTTGATGATGCTATAGATCTTGACACGGGAAGACCAGATATTATTATAAACTATAATAAAACAAAATCGGGTATTGATATTATCGATAAGATGCGGGAAACTAAAAATTATGCGAGAGCTAATTATGGTCCTGTCGTAACCTTATTAAATGTTTTGGGAATTAATTCCTATATTTTCTACAAAACCATATATTATATATATGAGTGTTAAGGAACCTAGAAGATATTTTCTCAAAAATCTTGCCATGGACCTTTTTGATGGGCATATATAAGGAGAAGTGCTTTTTATGAAAATATTACTAAAGCTCTCAAACTAATGCTCAGAAAATTTTGTGGTATTACAATTGATAATAGTCCAAAACCGATCACATATTGTCGCTGATATTTGTGTGATAGTATAAAAAAACTGAAAAACAAAATTTTCATGTAAAAATTGCAACAAATACTTGTGTCTAGAATACATCAAATCCATATGTCCATATTGCTTAGAAAATTTTGATAGGAATTTAGATGAATAGTTTCAGTCTTTGTTTGTGTATATTTATTTTTGTTTTACTGATAATATATTTTTTAATTTTAAGTGATTTTATGAGTGTTTTATTTAGTTTATAACTTTTTGCTTAACGAAAAATATATACCGAACTGAAAAATTAAATTGCGTTTTTTTATAAAAAAATATCAGTTTTAAATTTTTATTTCGCAAAAAAATCTTTAAATGACTTTAATCTATTAACGAATAAAAAACACAGTGGACCAATATTTTATAAACTTGTTAGAATTTTGATTTTCTCGGTGTGAGAGCTCGGCCTTAAGGAGTTTGTTGGATTTGGTCACTTTAAGAAGGAAAGGTAATTAGTCTATTTATCAAGTTAGTATTGATTCCATCCACTTTCACTATATTCTTAATTGTCTCCTTTTCATTATTAAATCTTTCTTTACTGAGAGGGAAATGAACCTTGCTCTTTAGTTAGAAATGAAAACTGGTCAATTTGTGTTGGTCTTAGTTGAAGGAGTGGTTAGGAATATATTAGTTAGTATCAGTATATTTTCTATATATATATATATATATAAAATTCCAGTATATTATTAGGTATTATTTCCCGTTACTAAAGCATCTAAAAATGGAAGCTAGTCATTGTTCTCCAATGGTGTGGTAACGGCTCTCTATTTTTGCTACAAAATCTTCGAAATTAGCAGTTTTTGTATCGAAAATCGCGAAGATATATCATTGGAAAATACTCTTAACTATTCTCATTTTCAAATCTACTCATGAAAAGATTAGCTAAGTAAGGCGATAAACAGTTGCCCATTGCTGTACCTTTAGGTTCACATAGAGTTCATTTAGAGTATGGTAGAACAGAAAAATCAATTGTTGCCGAGTACGCTTTTAAAAATAATCAAAGGATAGCAATCAGAAACTTAAAATTAATTCATATATATCTGACAAAACATTGTTAGACTATACATAATAAAGAAATTATTAAATGTAAGGATATTTAAATAGATATAGAAGGCCTATTCCGTATAGTTCATTGTATTGGTTGATGGAACGTAGCTAATAAGGTCTAAGAATTTGTTTTTCTTGGCTTCGTTTGATTTAGCAAATAGTTAGTATAAAATAGAGTTAGATATCTATCTATCTATCTAGATAGATTAGTTAAGTTTTAATCATCTTCTGATGATGCTAACATGGTTAACTAAACGACGTTTCGGTATTGTGGATAAAACTGTGTTGTAGGGCATTTTACCGTGGGTTCCAAACTCCAATTTGTGTAAGACTACAATTTTGCTACTGTTTTAGAATAGCTTTCGTATTTTGAAAGATTTTACATGTGGTTCTTTCTAAATAAACCTATTTTTCATTATGTGGCAAACTTATTTCAGTTAGTTAATTAAAATATGATTTCAGAATTTTAATGAAAACTTTAAAGTCGCATATCTTTTGCATATATTATTTTTCCGGAACAGCACGGTTTTTTTCCCGGTCGACTCCTCGAATCTAATCTGATCGCTTATAGTGAGTTTTTGCATAGCAGATTGCATAGCAGAGTGCACTGACTTTAGTAAAGCTTTTGACAAAATAAGTCATAACATCCTTCTTCGGAGGCTTGCTGAGATCGGTGTGCATGGCAGTCTCCTGAAGTGGATTGACTCATATACAAAAAGTCCCACAATGCTTCACAACAGACAATTTCGAAACATTTAGATTGTCGTTTTATAATTTCTGAACAAACGCATTGCCTGGCACAAGGCGTTAACTTTTACGTAGGATGTACCTAGAATCCATACTACAGTATGTTCTAGCATAGAAACATATTTTGTTCATTGATGAAACTAATTTTATTTCAGGGCGAGCTAATCGTGGACAACGAGCAATAGTGAAATTTCCAAATAGTAAGGGGCCCAATTTACATATCATAGGCTACATATCATCAATTGGATTAGAATTTTGAGAAAGAAACATTTCCAAGATCTAGTAATTGTTTTAGACAATACTTGCCTTGCACACATTTCCTTTAACTAATTGTTATTTTTATTTAAATTAATTTAATAAAATATGAATTAAAAAACATTTTCCAAATCTTTATTTTTCCGAAAAATATTTTACTTATTCCAAAATTGAAATTACTTTTTCCGAATTTAAGTTTATCATTTCCGAAATTAAATTTACTCTTTCGGAAATTAAAAAGACTCTTTCAGAAATTAAAATCAGCTTTTCTGAAATGTGTGATATATTATCCGAACTTGAGGTTGAAGAGGTCTAGTACCAATCTCAAATATGAATGGGAAATAGCAGCACGGTAGACAAAGGTTTTCTCGATTTAAAAGTGGAGAAAATCGCCGTTTCCAAAATGAGAATATATCACTTTGAAAAAAAAAATATGAAAATGAGTCCAAGCAGTTTTTTTGACCAGCAGTTTTTTGCTCATCCTTTTTGGATTCTACGAAAAGAAATATAATTAATCAATGGCTTTTCAATTTTTTTAGATCGATAAACCCACTGCGAAAAACCGCTTCTCTAGTTCTTGTTGAATAACTCTAGGCATATGAGTATAAAAATAATAAAAAGCTTCCAATTACCTAAAATTGATATTAACCGCGCAGTCCAACACAATTTCTGTATTTTGATTGGCGAAGGTCTGCGTATACTCCTCGCCGTTTGCATTGGTCTTTTCATAGCTCAAATTCGTCCGAGTGTCAGCTCGGGTGGGCCGACGATGGGCACTGCCACTGTGTGGATGCCTGGTGTGAGCTTTGGATTCTGCATGACCTGAAACAACAAAGCTAGGTAAGCTAATGTAAAATGAAATACTCAATATTAGTTTATGTACATACATTAAAATGTAATCGCAATCGTTAATAATAGGCCGACCGGAGGTTTTCTTAAAGCAACAGATTGTTCCTACAGCCTCGCAACGTATTTCGAGAGCAAATTATTCTCAGTCCTGTGGAAACTAATTAAACGTGGGTGACAGTGATTTATAGACCCATATTTTTTCGCAAAGTGTGGTAAATATAATTTTAAAAGCTGCTTTTGGCCATGAGACGTTACGAAAAGTATCCACCGATTTTTATCTTCTAGAACCAATTAGAAAACCATATGAGTAGAAAAATAAATAAATGTACTGCGCAAGAAAATTTTTGCTAATGGACGTAGAATATACTACATGGATGAGACATGACTGAACGAAGGTTTTAAAGAATATAAAAAAATATGCAAAAATAACAAAAATATGTTTCTCTTATTAGCAATAAAAAATATATATTTTTTCACAAACCAGAAATGGTGCGTAATAAATTTAGGTGTAAAAATAATTTTATAATATGCACTATCGTTCTATGCAATTTCTCTCTTCTCAAATAATTTTTGACACTAGCTAGCTGAAGACATAATATTTCATCACAAATTCTAAATAAATATTAAGTATTTTAGCTTTCTTTTTTTTGCTATACATGTCGCACAAGACATTCTTTTTCGGGGGGTATTCCTTGTGTCATCTGAAGATTGACATCCTTATTGATTCTCAACACTTTCTGGATGTAGGTATCTTGATTTCATTTCTTCATGTTCAAACTTCTTCTATTTGGTTGCCTAATTGTGACCAACTCTCTCAGGAATAAACGTCTCCTTTTAACTGTTTGTCAATTTCTGATAAGATTTAGGTATCAAAGAATGTATGCCTGTCACATTCAATATCGAAAAGAACATGACCATGTTCCAGCACTTTATATTAAGAGCAACATTATAAAATGCACGTATTTTTACTACATCATAGACACCGCATTCAGTTTCGTTAGAAAACGTTACAATTTCGAGTTTTCATTTACTTAGAATATTTACATCAATAGCGTCATTCATATACAAAATTGAAACTAGCGTGATATTCTCATTATTTTTGGCACATACCGAGGTGGCATCATTGGGAAATCAGACAAACTACTCCTTTCTGTTCTTTTTCGTGGCTACAAATCCGATGGGAATTTGCCTTTAATATCTTATGGTACCCAAACAAGACATTGTTTTCCTTTCAGATAAGACATTATTTTCACGCCAGTAAACTATTTTTTATTACGCATGCATCATAATCAACGATTATCGCACGCTACAGCGTGCTTAAAATGATATTTATGATGCCCGTACTTTTTTAAAGGTTGCTATAGAAAAATGTGATCATGTCAAATGTGACAGATTAATATATTCGTCAATATATCCCTTAAGTTTAATATTTAAAACATTTTTGAGATTATGATGTATTCGTAATAAAAAATAGCGTATGACATAGGTGTATAAGAGGCCTTTAAAACCCTTGCGACTTACAAAACACTCCGCTGCGCGTCGTATTTTGAAATACGTCGCGCGTGTTTTAAAGGTCCTCTCATACACTTTTATCATAATATACTATTTCGGCCGTCATACTTGCTCTAGTATTAGGTTTGTTCTAGCAGCGATTTCAAACGGTTCCAAATCGTCCGGAGTTTGCGCATAGCGATATAAGCAACGCTTATATCGTTATGCGCAAACTCCGGATAGTTTGAAACCGTTTGAAATCGCTGCTAGAACAACCCTAATGAATAATTCTATAATAGTCTAATATCTAATAACAATTACTACGAATGTATTTTGAGTGAGACCACCTCCGGCATAGGAGAAGATAATAATAGCAGTGAATTAGTTTGGGTTATATATATTTATGTTACCTGTGGGTGTCCAAATACTATACTCATTTAAACAAAAAATAATTACATGCAATAATTTATTTGTGGTAAAAACAACCTAAGTCCAAGTTTTTTTTTTTGTTTTTTTTCGAAAAACTACCTAAATATTATAAACATTATTATGGAAATCCACATTATTACAAAAACAGTCAATAAACACGGACATAAAAATATAAATAAATATAATATATTAGAGCTAACGGTTTTTCACGTTTTCTGAAAATTTTAATTTATGGATACATGCTATTTTTTGTCAAACACAGTAGCACATTTCTTTAATATATTTTATCTTAAATATAAAGTGTCTGTGAACTTATTTGATATAAACTGTTTTTTAATCATCTAAGTAATTACCCTTAGAACTCTACAAATTGCTTAGTACTCTGTATAATATTGTGATATGCGTTGATCATTTTCAATTTTATTAGGATAGTGTAAAAATATGTAAAAATACGTATAATCGGTAGAAGTTGTGGGCTTTTAATCCTTAAATATAATTATTCTAAACAACAGCTAAACAAGCATTTCTTAAAAATTACTTTCAAAAAATTTAAGTTATTTAAAACTTCCAACAGCTTCCATAATGCTCGTTCCACTGTGCGACAGTTTGACCTTGGTAAAATTGTGCTTGGGAGAAAATTATGGGCCATGCTAGAAGTAATGAACTAGCGGAAAACAGATGACTTTAAGCATAGGTAAAGCCTTGATTTTAAAATAAACACAAACAATATAACTCTATTGTACATGGTGTTTACATTTTGACCTCCACCTAGAAGCATAATTACGAGTAGTAAGTAAAAGGTGTAAATACAAAGGTTATAGGGTTTTTTACCTATTATCTTTTGAGACTATCCGATGAAACGCTCATCACCGAGAGCGGGGTAAGCACAACTTATGTTTTTTTTTGTAATGAAACACCCTGTATATTTTTTAGCTCACCTAATAGATCTTTTTCTCCTGAGTTCAAAAATGTATACTTCATTACTATTTAATTTTACCGTTTGTGAGATATTTCAGCTTAAATGGTATTAATTTGATTAGAATTACCTATTGAGGTTTAATTTGTCACTGTCTGGCATACTTATAGATTTTCATATAAAGAAAAACACGAAATAGTTCGCGTGTTTTATTCAAATAATATCAACAGCAAGTTGAATATAGACAAATATTTCCCGGGAGAAGAATACCTTGCAAAAATACAGTAAAAAATATAGTAAAACAATTTCGTGAAAGATACGTTTAGACAGAAAGAAGTGGGTTATTGTATATAACACAGAGAAAAAAGGTATAACGTAAACCTTGCTAATAAATAACAAATACAATTAAAACTGTACATTTTGAACTTAACTACCATTATTACTACAGTTCAAAACATTTCTATATAAATTACTATTTATAGCTTCAAAAATAAAATTTGTATTGAATTTTCTGGTTTCTCATAATGGACTTTAGGTATAGTTCCCTTAAAATATACCCAATTGGCTAAGATCGGTACTATTGGATCGCCATCTCCGTCTGTCCTGCCTGCCTATCCAGAATTTATATTTGTTGTTGTGATATGCGGTTACTATTCCTACATTATGCGGATGTGCACCATCTTGATGCCAAATTATACAATTATATTTCTGCAAAGGAAGGTTTTCTAATAAATGTTCAATCTCATTTTGTGGGAAGCGCAGATGTCTCTCCCCTGTCAAAGTTCTCTCAAAAAGTATTGTTCCTATAATTTTATTACAGAGCACCCAACATGAACCGACCTACGTCCTTGAATTTTGTCTTCCTGAATTTTATGGGGATTTTCAGGAGTCCAGTAATATTTATTTTTTCTGCTGTAAAGGTTGCCTCGTCGGTAAATCAAATTTTGTTTAACAAATTATGATCATTTTTGATATTCCTAATAATTTCTTATTAATTTATATTAATTTGTTAGGAGTTTTAGAATAGTCAATATAGATATTAATTACCATAAACTGGCAGTAAAAGAAATTATAGAAATTAATAGAGAGAAAAAAAACGATAAACGATAGGAGACTGGAAATTTAAGTCATATATACAGCAATATAATTAACTAATACCAAGAACGTCCTTTTTAAAAAAATAAAAAGATCACCCAAGAATATAATATGTCCAAAATAAAATATTGGTTTCCAAAGTATGGATTGAATAGTCTGGATCTTGTATTTATTTTCAAACAACTCTATTTACTCTTATTGAACTCGGTACGCAATCAGCTAAATGGAAAAAGATCAACAAAAAAATTCAACATAATCTTGATATTCTATATTGAGTTTAAATCTACAATAGCACTCAGTGAAATACCATTAGACATATAAAATGCTATCGAGGTTCTTATTTTTGTGAAGATATTTTGAAGTATTTTGAAATCTCTGAGAATATAAAGCGTAAACATTCAGTCGTCGGACAGGCCCAACTGGAAATTACTCACTCACCTATGGTTTGCACGCTCTCTTTTTTCCCCAGTACTTAGCTCTTTTAAATCAAATATGAGAAAACCCGAAACGTAAAAAAATGTAGTTTCAGTTTATTGGCAAAGTTTTTCTATTTTTCGTTTTACCTTCATGTTTGCCACTCGATAAGTTTAAAAATAAAAATATACCACATGAACAAAAAACTTTAACTGTTAAAAACAACTTGATTATATTGTTATGTAGATATGTATTATTAAAGTTAATAAGTGTTTTTTGATTCGAACAAAAAATAATCGATTGTTTCGATTATCTGGGAAATTTCCATATTCCGATTTATCTTATCAACTTGCATTTTCTAGTAGTTTTGGCCGTAGTTAAAACTTCGATAATCGTTAGAGTACTAATCAAATTATTCTCAAACGCACTTTAATCAAGTTGGCCAGAACATCGTCGCATGAGTTCCAAAAGGTTCCAAATCACTTCAGTCCTTAGTAGTAGTTGTAGTATTGTTGGTCATAGTTTTTTCAGGCTTCTTTCATTAATCTTTCAGTATATTTGTAACAAACTATAATTATTATCACTTATCGTGTCACGTTTGATCAATGATGTACCGGCATTATATTGCATATAAAAGAGGTTTAAGCACATGTGTGTAAATTTACCTGGTAAATATTTTCTTTATCGTTTATCTAAGTTCCTATCTCAAAGCGAGATAGGAATTATCTTATCTATATCTTTAATTAATTAATTGATACGTAATTTACGTCAAATTACTGTTTATGTGCCAAGAGCCATATTTATAGATTAGACTTGTTTAGAGAGGTTATACCTCGTTTTTCCTATTTTTGTATAAAACTCTAGTTATTTTCTGTTTGAAGTTGCCGAGAGCCACTGTTGGACAAGTTTCATAATTTTTTTCATAATTTTCTTTTAAATTTCTAATTTCAATAATCATTTTCTTTGAATTTCGTATCTCAAAGTAAAGAAAGGAAGTATCTTGAGTAACAGTAATTCGTTATATTGTTATTTAATCATAGTTATTTACAATTTTGTTGAACTTTAAATTATAATTTAAGTTCTGATTATATCTACTGTAACCAGTAAATTTTCAAGTTTTCAACCTCCTATGTCAAACTGAGGTCCACATGATACTCCCCTGAATAATTAGTTAATAAGCAGTATTAGTTGGGTTCGAACATATTTGAGAGCCATATATATGTTTTTAATATCGATTGCAGTTAAGCAAAAATAACTTTTCAATAGTTAACATAGGTCATTATTTCATATTATGTGTGATTTGCTGTACTACAATTGGTTTTTCATATAGGAACATACAGATTTAATTTGTTTCGGTTAGCTTTCGGGAGCAATCACATTGATTACTACTACTTATTGTAGTTACATGTAAATACCACAGTCTTTAATTTTTTGAAATTAAGTTATTACAAGTAATAGAAAATTGCTTTTTTAGATTTTATTTTCATTTTCTATATGTACTAAATATGGTGTGCATATCCAGCGGAGCAAACAACTCCTCTTCATATTTTGACACAACGAAACTTCAGTAAAAACAATATAATTTTTCTTCGAAGAGAAAAAATCGTGTTTAGTAGTAAGCAGAATTTTATACTCAAAAATAAACATTTTGTTTATTTTTAAGAATAATCGTTTTGAAAATCATATTGTCCGTAATTTATGTGAAAAACTGTTCGACGTAACGACTAATCATCGTACTATGTCATATTTTGCCAAACTAATAGAAGATTACGATTGCCATTTAAAGAAAGAAAATCTGTTTCCAGATCAAGAATATTTGCTTCTAAATTATTCAAAGTTGAAACTACTAAATGGAAAAATGGTAAAGAAAATTGTATCTAAAGATTATATATATTTTATGAGACACAGATATTTAATTGAAAGACGTTCGATTCCAAGCACAGCTTTTTCGCCTTTAAGAAGAAGGACATAAGAATATAAGATTACCTTAATTATGTAAGTGACATGCACATTTGAACATTTTAGTTTATAAAAAAGTAAGTGCGTTTTTGCGAAATTTGAACACGTTTAAAAAAAGATATTGTCAAAAAAATTATTCTGCCATTATGTCGAAAAATGTTATAATTCGCTGATAGTTACCTACCGTAGAGAGAAATATTTTCGTTAAACTACATGCGTTGCTATGGCGACCTGTTAAAAACCATTTTGTTTCGTTAAAAAGTATTGGTATGAAATTTCACAAAAACATCGCATCTTTAATCGCCTTGTATAATATATCTTTAGAATGCGGGCAATATTTTAATATATGAGAATCAAATTTACCTACAGCAGCACATTACTTACTGTGGAACTCGTGCGACGACATCTCATGATCAAAATCGACACGATCAGCTAACGAACAGTCCTCTTAAACTACGGTCATATCGGCAGGAATCCAGCAACAGATACCGTCACGGTAAACTTAAATTATTGCACATTCTGATTCTGATATTGTCTAATAATTGAATTACGCCAAATCTCTATTAAATGATAAAATTGTAAGAAGGGTATATACTGACAAATTTAGAAAAATTCTGTATCCAGTGGTTAAAATTATTCGATACCGGACTGGTTCCTGCTGAATCCTCGGCCCAATATATCTAGAGATAGGAAAGTGCAGCTTATTTATAACGCCGAACCAGAGCCAAGATTAAGAACATAGATCAAGTTGTAATTCAAGTTTGGTGGAAAGAAGGAACTTTAACTGACAAAACATTAGTTTGGAAAATGTATGAAGTTGTAAATTTTAGAGTTTATTTTTCATCCGCCGGAGTGAAGAATTGGGGTTTTGGAAATATATGACGATAGTTAGAACTCGCACGAAGTTGACAATGAAAATGACGATGACGTAATCAAACTATTTAATTAAAAAACCATGAAAACATTGTTTTTTTTTTAAATTATATATCGGACGGAAAAGAAAATATTTCCTATTTTCATATTAAAGGCTTTATATTGTCAAATGGACATACAATCATTCAAACATAATTTGAACATATATTATCAATAACCACTAAAATATATATTTAAATTTCTTCTTTAATTTTTTAATCATTTTACTTGACTTTCGCCATTGTGTGGTAATAACCAATGCCATTATTTTTTCTAGAACGCGTTTAAATCAGAATTGATTCATTGCACTGGTAAGGTAATTTTAGTATTACTGAATGATCATACAACATAATCACTTTATTTCGCACTTGGCAAGCTAGTAATAATTGCATTTTTTATATATAAAAAGTTGTACAAATACATATAAGTATAACAAAAAGGTAAACAGTTCTATTTTTTTAATTATAAGTTAGTTATTAAACAGTCTGCTTAGTATAGGGACTACAAGGCCTTCCTTTCATAAGATTATCTACCCCATTTATAAAGTCAGGTATTGCTATGCTATGATCTCTAACTCAAACTTACAATTATTTAAAATATATGGAGGAACTAGTTAATAAATCATTTTGTATATAAATATGACGGTGTTAAGGTTTAGTGTTTGCCTTACACTTATCAGCTTTGTGAGAATTTGCATATCAGTTTTTCTAGTGTATCTATTACTTCCCAATATGGTTCTTAATTCTTTATTTGGTATTTTTTGTAGAGTCTTAATTTTAGAGTTATTCACCAGGAATAACAAAGTAGAACAAAAATAGAGATGCGGTGCAACAATTGTTTTGTATAATATATTTAGTTTGGCTCAGGGGCTTAGTTCTTTAAGTGTACGTCCTAATAAGTTAGTT
The DNA here is from genome assembly GCA_016904865.1 of Pissodes strobi. Classification (NCBI taxonomy): domain Eukaryota; kingdom Metazoa; phylum Arthropoda; class Insecta; order Coleoptera; family Curculionidae; genus Pissodes; species Pissodes strobi. Next base: position 31,125 of record MU182216.1, read on the forward strand.
TTCTTTGCCACTTTATTTGTAGTAATTTAGAATATTCCGAGAAAGTTATATGTCTAAACAGTTTAGAATTACCAGCTTTTCATTATTTATGCTTATATGTAGATTAGTAACTAGCCTATTATTCTTATTTCTAATAAACATAACTGTACTTTGGTGTTATTTATATTTAACTGATGGTAATTGTTGTTCAACCGCTGAAATAAATGATTAAGTTGCTTCTAAAGCCAGCCTGGTATCTACTCAGTAAACCAATGTCTTCTATGTAAGTCATTATTTGGTCATTGACAAACATTTCTAATAGTTTTTCAGGGATAATTGGCCTGAATTTTTCACACTTCACAATAACCTTTATCTTTTCAATAATTGGCACAACCACACTTTTCTTCTGTCTATCTATCTGGAAAATCTCTTTGTTCCACACTTTGATTGATGACGTTCAGAAATTTATCTCATATAGTTTCAAATGCAAGAGTGTCACAGTTATGCTATCGGTGTCACATTCTTCATTTTCCATTTTTTTCATAATTTTCCTCAGCTCTGACATTTCTGATCGTTGTACAGTCTCTTCTAATGATTTTGTTGGCATTATATTTTCTGCTATTTCTTGGTGCTGTTCAAGAAGAATTAATTAAATTTATCACAAATCTAATTTCCGGATACTATTTTATCTTCAAATATTATTTAATTGTTTTCATTTTCATGTTCCCTTTGCTAACTATTTTTTAAATGTCTTCCACATTTCCTTAGTGATGTTTTTAGATTGTCTATTATTTGATTAAAATAGTTTGCTTTGGCATTCCTTATAAGTGAAACAACTCTGTTTCTTTATATTCTGAAGTACATCCAGTCTTCTTCAGTGTGAGTAATCGCTGCTCTATGATATAATATTATCTATTCTTCTATTTCATGCTTTCACCATAATTTGCTACCGCAGTTCTCCTTGAGAGCTCTTTCTTCTATTGGAGCAATTTCGCCGTGTGTATAAATTGCCAACCAAATTATCAACCGCTGTGTTTGTATTTAAGGAATTATGTGTTCAAAGCATGTAAGTTGATATGATGTTATATCATGGTATCGTGCGATAGCTATTTGAAAGTTAGGATAAGAAAATGCAAATAATTTTTTCCATTCTCAAACTCGATCTCCTAAACCAATAATATTACGGATAAAGTATGATATATCAGTTAGGATTAGAATTTTACGTACAAACAAAAATGTGTGTATACGAGTGATTTATTTAACAAACCGTGGTTGCATTAAGGTATATCCGATTCTCATATATCTTTTGTGACCTCTGATGAAAAATTCAGACATTTGAATTGTCAAAAAAAAGATAAAGTCCATTTATAGTGAATGACCTTATACTTGATATATTTTATAAAATAGATAATCATGTGGTAAACTTAATGATGATGCTAAAAGTTGATATTAAAATTTAGCTCTAGTAACCCGTATCATACCGAATTGTTTTATAGATCATATTATTATATCCCTGGATGAAAATAAGCTTATACTCTATTCATCTTCCACAAAAACGATATAACCTAAAATATGGCCTATATTTCAAAATTCATAACATTTTCAGCCTATAAAAATTCTAACGGCACCATTAAACCCAAACCCCTTTATTATCAATATATTATGGAAAATGAGCGACCGAAGTTTCGGGGTTTTGCGATGCATAAATCAATTATGATAAGCCAAGATATTTTTTATATACACAGTTCTCACTTAACTATTTAGGAAGACAGAAAAGGTTTTTCTTTTTAAGCAGTAATAGTGTAGGTGCTTACGTAAGACGTATTATATGTGTTAACTTATTTAAATTACCTTAGATGTAGTATAATGCAGTACAAAGTGCAAACCAGTGTAAATTACTCAGCGTTATTCCACCACCACTTGAATGCGCTATAACCATTACTATTATACACGTTTGGCAAGAAATCTTTATCCATACGATTTTAATGCGATAACAGAGTACGTTAAATACGAGACCTAAAGTTAAAAAGAAAAAGAGACGGAATTTCCCTGGTTTCCCCTACTCCCCTTCCATTCAGCAACAAACGCGCGGACGCTCTCGTATAGGACGACCTTCGTTGGCGACGAAGACCACCGATGCAGATCGACGAACCTTCTGTATTACGGCGTTGCCAAATTTGGTGAAAATTCATCAGATCTGGTGATTTTGAGAAGGTCTTGTTGATTGGTAAAATAAACTCTCGTCTGAAACTTTTTCTGGAATATTGTACTCCAAAAGGCAAACAAACGAAAATAACCAACATTGCTTTTGCTACAATATTACAGATAAGCTTTTGGTTAAACATTCAGCATTCATTTATAGTAATTGATGAAGTAGTGGTAAAAATATCGTATTCAGTTTAAATTTTTATTGAACAGGTATGTCATGTTAAGTTAAAGCTAAGTTTGCAATGCTAAACAGTTAATGTTTTCGTTCCATTGAATACATACAACCATTCTTATTTTATTTTTCTTTTTAAATTAAGGGTTTAATCAGATTTGGGTGGAAATTATTAATTATTAAATTTTTTGTAACCAATTTGTTAAAAAAACATAGCTGCTGATAAAATCTGGTGAAATCTGACAACTTTTCAATTCCAGAATCTGGTAAAATCTGACAATCGCCTGGCAAAACTGTCTGTAAGCGCAAGCGCTGAACAGGTCAAACAGGTTATTTTATTTTGCATCATTTCCACACAGCCTTTTGTTCGTGAAATACTAACTGGTGGTTATCTAAGAAAATAAAAATGTATTCTCGTGAACAAAAAATGAATATTATTAAATGGTATGGCATGATAGTGCCGATGAAGTTGTTGGTCGATTTGCATTTTTTTTATCCAGATCAGCCCGTCCCAACGAGAAAAACAATTTTAAACGTTTTTCATCGATTTGAGTGGGATGCATTAACCAGTGTAGCAAATGTTTACATGAAGAGGCTCGTCCTATCCCTCAAGAAAGGATCGAAAGGGACGAGAATGTATGAGCCTTTATGGAAGCAAATGAGCCTTGCTCCTGCATCCAAATTTCCCGAGAAATTGACATTCCGGATCGGACAGTTAGGCATGTTATAAAAATGCTGTTTTAAAAACGACCCAAGAAATTTTCCCAGACGATTTTTTCAGGGGGATAGTTTTGTGAGGTTATGTGAGAGAAAATAGATGAAAATGAAGAATTCTTAAAAAATATTCTGTTTACAGATGAATCATCATTTTCTCTTCACGGCCATCATAATCCTTCAGTCGCCAGATATTGGTCGCGGGAAAATAAACATTTAAGCGTGCCATTAAGGACACAATATCCTCAAAAATGTTAATTTCGAAGAAATTTGATTTCAGCAAGATGGCTGTCCCGCGCATAATGCGAGACAAGTGCAGGAATTTTTAACAACAGTTTTTCCTGGACGTCTCATTTCCACTAGGAGGTACCATACCTTGGCCAGCAAGGTCGCCAGATTTGACTCCCCTCGACTTTGTTTCTGGGGTCACTTGACTCAACTTATTTACAGGTATCCACATGAGACCTGCAAATTTGGATGAGTTAAGGGCAAACATTTTTGACTTTGCTAACTCCGTAACACCGGACATGTTAGTGAATGTTAGGACAGAATTTTACAACCGGCTGGGTTATTGCGAAGCTCAAAATGGCTATGTTTTTGAACATTTATTGAAATAATATTTGTTTTGCTTATTTTATTAGAGTCTTTTTAATTTTATTAATTCTTAAGAATGTTTGGGAGTTTATTTTTATTTTTTAGAATACCGGTTTTTGTTTCAGGCCTAAGGCTTATAAATAATCAATAATTTTTAAATCACTGTTGTATTTTCGGATAGAACAGTGATTAAAAGTAACTAAGAAACAATGAAAATATCGTAAAAGTCGTAGAAATTAAGAATGCCAGAAATAATCTGTCCTCAGCGCGACGTGTCCCTTACTAAACTAAACTCGAATCGGAGTCGGACGGTCGACGGTGAACGCCGAGTGACCACGCCTTGCTGGAAGGGGAAATCTGCGCAAGGAATGGCATACGTTGTGTCTCTTTTTACCTTTAGGTCTCGTATATAACGTACTCTGTTGTCGCATTAAAATCCTATGGATAAAGATTTCTTGCCAAACGTGTATACAATATAACTACAACATATAATTTGAAATGTAGTGTTTTGATAATTTTTTTTGGTTAATTTTAATTCGATGAACTCAATTCAAAAAATTGTGATTTGATTCATTGAGTTCCATCCCTAATTTACAAGGAAATTAAAATAAAATCTCTCGGCTTCAAAAATTCTGAAAACAACATCTCAAGTTATGATATTCTCAGTTTAAATACTACAAGGATATATTGCTTTGCCCTATATGTGATGAATTTTACCATACAACCTTTCTGTTGTGGGCATGTATAAAGATCTACAGTTTGAAGATCAGAAAGTTAATAACACCTCAAAAAGTATGTAGAACAAGATCTCGATAGAGTGCCATGCAGAAATAGTGTTTAAAAGATGCAAAGCACGTATCATATGTAAAATGTAAAAATTAATAACAATTATGGTGTATGAAGTTCGAATAATATGATAAACTGCCGCAAATACTGTTCTTGGCTGGCCGCGGAACCCATGAAATCATTCAAATTATTATATAGGTATGTAAAATATCTATATAACCTATTGTAGGCATTTAATACTGTGGCCAGATGGCTGCGGAGGTAAAACAGAGAGAGTATAATTAATTTGGTCTCAAAAGCAGTTCTTCATGTTCGCTCGTGGCTGGAAAACTTTATCTTCTTTACGACCAAACTTTTCTTCGGAACGACACTGGTTTTCGTTTTGATATTACAAAATGTGTTTTAACAGCGCAGCCAATATTGAATTCCTGGGTAGCTTAGGACACATTTTATCGTGCTCTAATAAAAACCAATCTGCAGTGAAAGGTACATAGAAGAATAGAAGAAATTATATAGAATTAGCAGGTACAGAGGACATTTCATAAATGCACTCATGAAAAACATAAGATAATAATAATTTTAGAAGAATCGGTACTGTCGATATGGCCAGAGAAAAAGGTAAAACAACTGGCATATAAACTAAGTGAGCGAATTGTCAGACTCAAAATCAAGCAAATTCGGAGTAGGAGCTTGTTTTTGGGTAGCTCAAGTAATATCTGTAAAGATAGTGAGAAAATGCTGAAAAAGAACTGGTGATTCATATCTTGAAAAATTGTGAAGAAGGAAAAATAAAAAATTGCATGTAGAATAGCGTTGGGTTGTGACATCGAAACCAAAAAGCCAGGTCGAGCCATATCCAGCTGTCTTTTTCAAATTTGATATTTTACTGGGTGCAAAAGTAAATGGCGATATTTAAAGGCAGAGGGAGCCGCAACCTGATATATAACCTAAGTCAGCAAACTGCCAGAACTCGTAATACAATAAAGCTTGTCTGTGAGTAGCCTTAGCTGAACAGATGGTAAAAAAATGCCGATAAAAGAACTGGTGATTCATATCTTGAAAAGTTGTGACGAAGGAAAATAAAATAAGTAGGATGCAGAATAGAGTTGGGTTGTCACATTGAAACCGAAGAAACAGGTAAAACTTAAAAATTTGCATCTTACACCGAGTAAGATTTTAGAAATAAATGATGGTATTTAAAGGCTGGGGAGCCGCAAACTAGTATATAAACTATGTCAGCGAACTGCCAGAACTTAACATGAAGTAAATTCCGAGTAAAAGGTTGTCTGTGGGTAGCCTTAGGAATCTCTGAAAAGATAGTGAAAAAATGTCGGATAGAGAACTGCCCATTCATATATTGAACAATTGTGAAGAAGCAAAAATAAGTAAGTAGGATGCAGAATAAAATTGGGTTGTCATATCGACACCAAAGAGTTGGCTCAAACCTCATCCAGAAGTCGTTTTGATATTTGGTATGTTACTGGATTATGAATAAATGGCGATATTTCGAGGCAGAGCGAGCCGCACCCTTAACCTTGTTTAAATATCAAAAGCCAAATATGCTGAGAAGATAAAAAGACGCATTTAAAGAATCTCATAATATTTCCGATCAATGCTGTACCTAGTTTCTCGAAGAAGGGTATTCCAATAAGAATGTAAATATTAAATACCGTGCCATGGATATTTAGTCGGAAACAATTCGCTGATTACCTGACTATTTTGTTGCACATAATCATCCTTGGCGTCTTGCTCTTGAAATGTTAATAAAAATAGTGTACTTGTGGACAACACACCAGAAGTGAAACTTCATTCGCACAAAACAGAAAAATACTTTTATGGCAGAACATAAAATAAATTTATTATTTTATGAAAATTCATTGACACGAATGGTAGAACATACTATACATCAGACCCCGGCTTGTTCAACAATCGATTGTTGTCAGAGATAGATAGGCAAGTTTGGCGCGGATGACGTGGAAGAGACGAAGATAAAGGATAGTTATCACATGCTTGGTTTGTGGACGGGTCGCATGACAAACGTGGGTTGCGGTATAAATCTTTCCCTAAATTCTATACACATTTTATAACGTTACAAGTCACATATTTTATATTGTTCGCGACGCCGGCGCCGTATCACATATTTTATAAAGTTTATGGAACACATTTATCATCTTACTTTTCATGGTTTTAAAGAAGTATAGCTGCAAAAATTGAGTGCACATTTTCACTGAAAGATGAGACAAAAATATAGCGACCCTGAATGTTAGTGTCACAGAACATCCAAACAAGCGAAATTAAAGATTATTTGCAGGAGGTACATTTTAGAACAAATAGGTATTATCTTCAGTGAAGGGGCGCACTTACACCTCAATGAGTACATCAATAAACAAAATTCTCAGATGTGGGAGGCAGATAAGAAGGTGCGGGGTGTGAATTTCCGGTGCAGGGCTATTGTATTACTGCAGGTAACTGAGCTGAAATATGTAACTTATCTTATCTAGGTCTTATTGATCGATAACGAGCTTTCTAGTATAGATTACCGAGGGATGACAATAACGGATGTATTGTTTTCTATGATGAGATATGATAAGGAGAAACATGGGGAAAATAGTGCAAAAGTACCTAATACACGATTCTTTGGCATAGGCGGGGGAATGTTCAGACAAACAGACATAGAACACCTCACTAACAGACAAATATGTATATATGACGGAAGATTATTTGGCATAATCTTAATGCGGGAAAGAATTTGCAACTGTACATTAGGGTATTCCTGGCGATGCAACGTGATGCCATGCTCCGCTTGCCGGAGCAGGGGAACAAGAAGACGGCTCGAGCGCAATCCTGAACCTACTCTTATTTAAAGTGTGCGCTTCTTGTCTCTTAGCAAGTCCCTCGATTGCGGCGCAGTAGACAGGTCTTACCTCGGTGTTAGCCATGCGAGTTTCAGTGATGTTGTGCGGTCTTGATACTTTTCATTCCTTGAAAAATATCAGAGGCCGCAAAGGCAGGGGTTTTCAGTATGAGGGATGAAGGGATAGATCCGCTTTTCGTGGTAACTGTGGCTTAAGGAAAAATAATGGGGTATTTGGTTGTATAAGCCTGTCCCATTTTTGGGCCTGACATCCGGACTGTACCTTAAAGAAGAAGAAACGTCGCAATTAAATTTAAACAAATTCAAATATTGGGTTCTGTAGATATAAGATACGATTTAAATCTTATGTCTATGTTTAAGAAAATGAAGTTCATGATGACTACCACAGGTCGAAACGATGTACTCAAAACGTCATGCTGCTATCTTGTAAAAAATGGAATGTTGCCGTAATAGAGTGAAATTTATTTTTCCCTATGTTCTCAAGCAAAGCTAGGGAAAAATGAAAACGAAAAAGGAAATTAATTTATCTACTTATCCCGAATATTCTTTATTCCTATGGCGCATCATTGGCAAACAGACTGCACAAATGTGCCTCTATTTAAGACCTCATAATATGGTTCTAATAATAATGAGTTCTGAAGTTCTTATATGCAGTGCTTTTTAGCGAAATCATGCAATTTAAATAAATCTTTGCTATTTATTAGTATACCAACTTAAGAACTCTTTATTTTTTTACATTTACCTAAATTAAATTAAACTACTAAAAATGTTGTTACTATTAAGCCAATACCAAGGAAAATACATTGAAACCAAATCTCTTTGGCTCTCTTGGATTTTTATCAATATATCGAGCATCGCCTGCTGAAAATTATAAATTAATATAATATATTCGCCATAAATCATTTATTTTATAACCAACTCGGGCTCCTTTATATACCACTGCTGATAGAGAGTTCAAAACTACTTGATCGTACTCCAGAGACCCGCTTTTAAAGGGTTCCCTACACGTCTAGTGCCTCTTCAATGAGTCGGCATTTAAGCTTTCTTATATTTCCACCTTTTCGTCAAAGCCGCAAAATGACGCTCTAAACAATTTTTTGATGCTTCAATAAAAATTGGTGTGAAAGAGAATATTTAGTGGAAAGATTTTTTCCGGAGTTGTATTGCAACCATGCAGTAATTACGAATTTACCACATTAATGTTGGTGTACTAACAATGATATTAGTGCGGTTGTGTAATAATAAAAAATCCCACGAACATTTTAAAGGAGTCAATTTTATTTTAGAAAAAAATTCTGATAAGTTTTATTGAAGAGCGCTAAGAGCTGTACTCAAATGAAAAACTAGCTTTTTTCAAGTCAATTAGGGTCTTGTATTAGTAGATCAACAATAAAATAAAAGTAGTTTTAACAACGACGTTTTAGCCCAAGTTATACTGATATTTTATGTATAGTTTTGTCGCTACCATATAAATACTTATTGAATAATAATATAAGACATATTTATCGCTCTTTTTTCAAATAGGCCAATACTAGACAGATCAACAATAAACGGAATTGTAAACAAAATTGAGATCACGGGCACTGTTATTAATAATCACCGCCGAGAAATGAGAAACAAGTTTAAAGAAAGACATAAGTGATAGAAATGTAGATGTTTTATTGCAGGCAAAAGGGGGTTAAGGAAATTTTAACACAAAACAACTGAAACCAGAAAACCAGAAGAGGATTGATGAGACAAGGACCCATTGTCCACAGAAAATAAATATTTGGGCCGGAGTTTTACGAAAATGAGAACGTTAGATCAATATTTCTTGATCAAAATTTAACTGCGGAACATTTTTTAGAAAATTTACCCTGCTTTAAATTAATGGCTGCCCAACACTATAATACGGCGGCTGTCCACGAATATGTAAATAACGCATTTAATACCAACGTCAACGATTTAAATTATGATCAGCTATACCTTGAGACGGAAATAATAGTCAGTGACGTCAGTCACTCGTTCGAAAACAGACCAACGTGAGCGGCTTAAAGTAATATTTAATATTTAACAATAAATCTGGTATGAAATGCTCGCAAAATGCCGCTTATTTTAAATGCGGAACAGCGTTCCGGCACAAAACGTGCACCGCTGCCAAATTCATTGTGGTCCGTATACGCGCGTTACGCGGAGCAAATGAAGCAGCTGTACTTTAACAGAGGTTCGCGATCGACGGTCGTAAATGTACTGATATTTTTGCGACCGTCGGGCGGAGGTCGCAACGTTGCAACATTAAACGAGCATGTGCTCTGTGAGAGATCTGTTGCACAGTCGCGCTTGCGGGTTTAGGTTATCGTTTTGTTTTAACATCGAAAATGTTTCTGTTTTCCTAAATAGGGCCTCAAATCGTGAAAAAATGCATGCTACATTTGCCACATTCATGACGTCGTACCCCTGAGAGATCGTGTTAGCTTGTTTATTTAAACTTAAATTGATTGTAACGTATCGGAATCAGTTCTAATTACTAAAATAAATTGGAACTAACTGAAACTAACCGAAAGTGTATTGAATGACTATCCAAAACTAACGAAAAGCACCAAAACGGGCTAAAACGTATCGAAATAGATTTAAAATATTGAAGTAAGTTAAAACTAACCCAAATTAACCGAATTTTAGTGACTAACCAAAACTAACCATAAACATTAAAATTGCTTATAACGTATCGCAACCGGTTCAAATTACTAAAATAAATTGGAACTAATTGGAAGTAACCGAAAAACGATTGAATATATCCAAAAATAACTAAAAGCACCAAAACGGGCTAAAACATATCGAAATAGATTAAAAAGATTGAAGTAAGTTAAAACTTACCCAAATTAACTGAATTTAGGTGACTAACCAAAACTAACCAAAAGCATTATAATTGCTTATGACATATCGAAAGGTGATTGAATGTCTAACCCAAACTAACTAAAAGTAACTTGGTGCTCTTACCAAAACGGGTAAAACATATCGAAATAGATTAAAAATATTGAAATAAGTTAAAATTAACCCAAATAAACCGAATTTTGGCGACTAACTAAAAGTAACCAAAACATTAAAATTGCTTATAACGTACCGGAACCGGTTCAAATGGCAAAGATATATTAAAACTAACTGAACTTTACTGAGACTTGATTGAACGACTAACCAATAGTAGGTAACTAAAAGCATCAAAACGGGCTAAAACGCATCGAAATAGACTTAAAATATTGAACTAAGTTAAAACTAACTTAAATTAACCGAATTTTGGTGACTAACCAAAAACCCTAAAATTGGTTATAGTGTAACGGAACTGGTCCAAATGATCAAAATAAATTAAAATTAACTGAAATTAACCGAAAGTTGATTGAACGACTAACCAAAATGGACCAAAAGTAACCAAAGGCATCAAAAGGGGCTAAAACAAGTTGAAACTAACAATTAACCGAATTTTGGCGACTAACTAAAGTTAACCAAAAACATCAAAATTGGATATGACGTATCGAATCCGGTTCAAATGACTAAAATAAATTAAAACTAAGTAAACTTAACCAAAAGATGTTGAACCAAAACTAATCAAGAGTAACCAAAATGGACTAAGACGTATCGGAACAAATTAAGAATAAAATAAGTAACTAACCCAAATTTACCGAATTTTTGCGACGACCTACATTATTAACCAAAAACGTTTAAATTGTTTTAACGTATCGGAACCGGTTCAAATGGCTCAAATAAATTGGAACTTACTGAAAGTAACCGAAAATTGATTGAATAACCAACCAAAGCTAACCAAAAGTAACTAAAAGCACCAAAACGGGCTAAAACGTATCGAAAAAATTAAAAATATTGAAGTAATATGAAATTCAATTAACCTTATTTTGGTGACTAACCATAACCACTAAAATTGATTATAACGTTTTGGACCCGGTTCAAATAATTAAAATAAATTAAAACTAACTGAAATTAGCCGAAAGTGAACGAGTAACCAAAAGCACCAAAATGGGCTAAAACATATCTGAACAGATTAAAAATATTAAGCTTATAAGGTAAAACGAACTTGAATTAACCGAATTTTGCCGACTAACTAAATTTAACCATAACGTATCGGAACCGGTTCAAAAAACTAAAATAATTTAAAACTAACTAAACCTAACCGAAAGCTGATTGAATGACTAACCAAAACTAATCACAAGTAACCAAAAGCACCAAAACGGGCTAAACCGTATCGGAATAGATTGCAAAGATTAAAGTAAGTTAAAACTAATCAAAACGAGCCGAATTTTTGCAGCTAACCAAAACTAACCAAAAAGATTAAATTTGATTATAACGTATCGGAGTCAGTTCAAATGACTAAAAAAACTTGAGCGAGTCTGGTAGTAGTCGAGACACTGATGTGCAAACATATCCTCTAACGACATCGGTTGTAAAAAAACGACAGCAGCACGTTGTGTTCCCGAGCGGTCACCCATCCAAGTACTAACCCCGCCCGACGTTGCTCAACTTCGTGATCGGACGAGAACTGGCATTTTTAACATGCTATGGCCATTGTTGCGTTTTACCTTGGTCATAGAATAAAAATTAGGTTTAATAACCAAGTTTAAAATAATAAAAAATCAGCGCGAACGAAGCCTCGGATAAAAGCTAAAAGTGTCCTATGTTCTTTACAATACTCTTGAAAATATTTGTACAAAATTTCATGATGATCGGAACAGTTTATGCGTGAAAGCTTAAGAAACAAACAAGCAAACACATTCGCATCTGTAATATTAGTTAGGATTATTTTATAATACTTACTGGCAGCTTCGGAGTGGATTAATTCACTGCACAAATTCGACACGATAATCTAATGCTATCAGGAATAACATCAATATATGGACACAACTTATTTACCTAGTAATCGTGGGCCGACATCCTTAGATTTGGGAAAGTCAATAACCAAATTTTGCAAATTTTAGAAGAGGGCTATGACTCAATATTGTTTTAAACGTCTGGGCATCTGAATAATACTTTTGACAGTTCGTTTAATTTAAAATAATAATATGCTCTTTTATCATCTAAAATCCATTTAAAAACGATTTTAAATGACAAAATTATATAAAAACCCGAAAATTCGGACTTTTTAGGACGATAGCCGTGGCTTCTGACGAATTTGTCGTGGATTTTGAAGCGAAAATTCATTTTAAATTCAACCGTCCATTAAAAATAAGCTGTGCTATTTCCGCGGCGGTATGAGGGTGAATCTCGGCAAATGGAAAGTAAATGTGTAAACCGATTCTAGCCGCTAGGACAGTACTATATACTATTTTGCCATTTAAAATCGTTTCAAACGGATTTTAGACGATAAAAAAGCATATTATTATTTTAAATTATACGAACTGTCAAAAGTATTATTCAGATGCCCAGACGTTTAAAGCAGTAAAATTTGAAAAAGCTGGTTATTGATTATCCCAAATCAAAGGATGTCGGCCCAAGATTATAAGGTAAATATGCTGTGTTCATATGTTGATGTTATTCCTGGTGGCATTAGATTTTCATGTCGAATTTGTGCAGTGAATTAATCCGCTTCGAAGCTGCCAGTGCGTATTATTAAAGAATCCTAACTAATACCTATAATAAATGCGAATGTTTTTGTTTTTATTCTATGAACATGCTAAAATGTACAGGTAAGGACCATAGCACGTTGAAAAGCTTTTTAAGATCCTTGACACAAATAGTACACTATGTAAAAATCGACCTCTCCTATTGGTCGATCCATCTCGTATTACAATATGTCTTCGTGATGCAAACGATTTCTGTCAAGAGGTCTCTTGGTGTAGATGTTTAGACAACTGGGTCTCACCTGGACGGCCCGGGTTCAAACCTCGTTGCTTTTTTATAATTTTTTTTTAAGATTATGTTTCTAAACAGTTTTTTCCTTGATTTTGGGTATGTCTTGGGTTAGTTTGGGTTAACACCTGGTTAGTTTACTTTCCTTGAGCCCCCGTAGCGAGCGAAGCGAGCAGAAGGCCATGCGGATCGGCCAATAGGAAAGGCCAATTTTTATATAGTGCACTATTTGTGTAAAGGATCTTATAATGCCGTTTAAAATGCCAGTTCTCGGTCGATCACTGAAGCAACGTCGGGCGTGATTAGTACTTGGATGGGTTACCGCTTGGGAAAATAACTTGCTGCTGTAATTTTTTTACAACCGATGTCGTTATAGGATATGTTTACACATTAGTCTCGAGTACTAGCAGACTCGCTTAATTTTTTTATTTATTTTTGCTTTAATTATGATAATTTTAATATTATTGCTAAAAATGCATTTCTTTAATTATATAACTATATTATAAACACTCGTGTGTTTGTATTTTTACATTTTTAAACTCTGCTTTTGGAAACTAAATGAATTTCAACGCAAATCGCATTTTTGCGTTTGTATTCATCATTTTCAATTCAACAAAAAATGTGGGATTTGGATACTACGGTCGAAGTTAGAGTTGAACCTCTTATTATCAATGTTGGTTCCGAAAGTAGTGATAGTAATGATTCTGAATCAAATTCTGATCAAACCTCCAATAACGAGTAGTAAAATTAAAGTTTTATTGATGTTTGATGTAAACTTTCGATGCAACTTTCAATATGGTATTTTATGATAAGAAAAACCCCTTATCATCCATGACTCTTTTTTTCCTAGCCTTAATGAATATTTTACTATTTGTTTGTAGAACAATTTTGTTGCTTATTACTAGATTTAGGAATAATTTTAAATATACGTTTTTTTGCATATTTTAGACTAAAATCATGCATGTGCATAAACTTTTTTTTTTAAGTGGATATTTGCCTAAGTTTACTTATTACTATTCCGTTATATAGTTATTATAACATATTAATTTACAAAGCAATTGTATCCGCCGCTGGAATTTCCTTCTCTCTTCCCTTACCTCTCGAGGCGCGCCTTAAAACTAAAAATGAGTCACTGACTATTATTTCCGACTTGAACTATAGGTCTCTAGATTTCTCCTCGAGTAATTTTTTTCTTTGGGGCCAATTTAAAAATAAGTTTTACAGAAGATATGTTATTTCTGCACACACGCTAGCAAACGTAAGAAAATAATTTTATGAATTTTTGGTGTATTGCATACCAGTGAATAGATGAATCCTTGATTATTTCATAAAATTTTAAATTTATTTATACTTTCATAATAAAGTTTTTCCAAATGTTACATTATAGTTAATTTTATTGTGTTCTTCGTAAATTTCGTTCGGTCTCGAATATAAACTACAAACTTAACAAAAATAATGAACTGTTGTTAACCACAGGTTATGTACGGAACCATATAACACCAAATTTGACAGTGATATAGCAAATTGTATTGCTTCGATGTATGCATCAAAAAAGGTCATTGTGATAAAACTACTGGTATTTTTATGATTTTTCACTAATACAGTACCCATAATAAATTACATAGTTGCAAAAACATTTTAGCAGTTAACTCGTAACTGGGTGGAAAATGCTAAAGTTTCTCATTTGAGCGGAACTCTTAGTCCTCTTCAATAAACCTTAATAGAATTGAAAAAATTGAACGTTCTAAAATTTACATCGAATATCCGCTCAACGATGCAACACCAAGTGTATTTTACCATAGTAAAGCGGAAAAATATCGAGTAAGAATTTACATTTTCATTTATATATTTCCGTAGTTAACCACTATCATGATGATTTATTGCTTCGAGTAGCAGCGGTTACACACGTCATATCATAATAAAAATAAATAACATCAGAAAAAATAACTTTTTGACGCAAAACAAAAACACAAAATAATGTTTATTCTGTGATAGAAGTTCCACTTCAAATTGATGAAGACGCTCAGCGGCCAAAAATACGATTACCAGAATCTCTTTTTTTTCCTGTCATAAAAAAACTCGATAGATCTGGCAGTTCTTAGTTGGGCAGTTAGCTATTTGGAAATGTACATGCTAATAATCACTTATAATATCCCAAGTGTAAAATTATTGCTGGATTTTGTTTTTGAGAAAGCGAATATTTTGAAAGTTATTCATAATACAGTATAAGGTAATACCATAGGGATTAGGAATTTTTACAAGTATTTAAGATTAATTTTTTTACCTTAATCGCCTCTAATTATGCAACCTAATATTCTCAACCCACTTACTCAACACCCGGAAACCTTCATCGTTTTAATTTTCCGCACATTCGGGAACAACAAAGTAATTAAACTTTTCCGTTGGAAAATTTCAACGTCCATTTGTAACGTTTTTTGTTTTTAATTTAATCCAGTGAACAAAGTAATTACATAAAATACTAGACGTAGGTATTATCGTAAACTAATATAGTTTTTATGGTCATGAGCAATTAGTAAAGCATAGGCTCTTCGCACTTGTTTCCTTTATTTTGCATTAAATTTCTGTAAAACATCAATAACTCTGTAATGGTTTCAAATTCGTCAAGTCTTAAATTCCAGTATGTAAAGTCATGTTGGTTGCGAACAACATTATGATAATTATGACAATATGTGCTCTAGGTTTCAGTGAGAATCGAAAGATTCATTGTTTCTTTGTCATTTTTCACTATTTATTTTTCCAGCTTATAGTAAGAATTCATGGAAGTTAAGCTTTTTACTGTTTCATTGTATTTACTAACCATTTTCATTTTTAGATTTGTTCATTCTTGACAACGAGGGCAGATTTGTTTCTCGAAACGTCGACCATTTTTCCAGTTTCCACTAGGGTTTTCAGCTTCGTTAGGGTCACTAAACTAGCACATGTGCTGTTTACACCCTGGACACGGCACATATAACAACCAGCAATATTACTCGACGGCGAAAAATTAAATTTGACCTTGCTAATGTCAGTTGGGTAGGAAAAGTCAGGGCTGGATTTGAAATATATATAAGTGAGATTTTCCTTTAACAAAGCCGTAATATAAAATTTCAAATATCAATGAGTTATGAAATATATGTATACGTTGTTGTATGAGCAGAAAATCTAAAGCAATTCTTCTTGGAAGAATATCTCTGGTTTGTACAAGTTCTTATTGCTTAAACACCATGGCTTTCTGCTTTTTGCATTACACAATGTCATAATCAATGTTCGTTTCTCCCAATATCAATTATTTGACAAATACACGCCTATGGATTCGATTTAACTCCAATAGCAATAAAATAAACCAGTCGTAAAAACACGACGCCGCTGGCGGCAGTTTGACGGATTTCCTACCAAGGAATATCTTGCGCGCGGACTTGCGCAGATGCGAAAAAAGAAGAAGTGATATTGCTGGTTGTTATATGTGCCGTGCCCTGGAGCCAGAGCAAGCGGCCCTCTAAATGGAGAATTAAGGTAAACATTTTTGTAAGGTATATCTATGATGTTAGCTTATAGACCGGCAGCTCGTGACAGAAAAAAGGGACTAATTTTTTACAGTCTGCCTTTGATAGAGGACATACTTACAGTCGTAAGCTATTGGAAAATTCCTCGCGCCGTGGTAATGCATGTTGAAACATGAATTCAAGTTTGCAAAAAAAGAATGATCTCTTGGAACAACTTTTTACAGTCTCCCAATGACATGAACACAAATTAAGTTTGCCAAATCCATCATAAGCTTATTTGCAGACGTTTTTCGAGAGTATAATAGTCACGCATGCTCGCGTAATCTTGTAAAAAAAATCGCGTAACTGAGAAAAAAATTTTACAGTCTGCCAAGCACAAGTTACACTCAGTTATCAGTAATATTATAACAATTTTACAAGGCAGACGTTTTGCAGATGTATAAATGTCTCAGACGCACTAGTGAATTAACAACATTTTTATGATATCTCGGCACAATTTTTTACAGTCTGCCTCTTAAATAATAAAAAACTTTTTCGAAAAATATGATAACTAAAACTATTGGCAGATGAATTCGAATAGTTTGAATTATAGGCAGACGCAGTTGAACTTGTAAAGAAGAAAAAAAT
Source organism: Pissodes strobi (assembly GCA_016904865.1). Classification (NCBI taxonomy): domain Eukaryota; kingdom Metazoa; phylum Arthropoda; class Insecta; order Coleoptera; family Curculionidae; genus Pissodes; species Pissodes strobi. The sequence goes on from MU182216.1 coordinate 48,412, forward strand.
TGCCAAATTTTTACAGTCTGCCTTTTTTTGATTGTAATGTTTAGTTACTAAATAAGCGTAATATTTAAAGGCAGACGATTTGAGAATGTACAACGGTCAGTATTAATTTACTGGGGCAAGGCAGACAATTTAAACAACTATTGTTTTTGCATTACCTACTATTACCACGGTATAAATAAGTATATACGGTAGGTTCACTCGAGGCAAATTTCCAATTTCGCCGACAGTTTTTACCTTGGAAGCGAATCCGGCTCAATCTCGTTCGCGGCCAGGGGTGGCTACACTACGAGGGAGAATTATTTTACGGTCAGTGTGCAAACGTCTTGACATTCTGTACTGTTGGGTCGCGTTGAATTAAATAATTATTAAGATCGCTACAATGGCGAGGTATTGTTGTGCGGATAATTGCATTATAAAAGTGGGTGAAGGATTATCATTTTTTAGATGCACCAAAGACCCTAAGACAGGTAAGATTTATAACAATTTTTTAATAATATGCAGTTTTTCAATTACACGTATAATCGGTTCAACAAATATGTCTTTACTAAAATTCTGTTATTTACCTAAATTTGGATAAAGACAGTAGTGAGAAAAGAAAACAAATACGGCAAAAATAAAATGCCCGTCACCACTAGCGTGAGCTAAAATCCCTTTATGTTTTAATAATTGCGAATTTTTCACATGACCTTTTGTGTTTTTAGCAACTCTTATATTACAAGCTTTTATTTACTTTCACCTGTGGGTCTGTCTGTCTGTCTGTAATCAAATCTTGCAAGCTGAATTAGAACTACTGCTAAATGTCCGATTGACTTGCAATTTGGTACACGTTTATAGTTCCGAAGACAATACAATAATAATGTTGTTAAGTTAAGTTTACACCACCCCCCTTTCAGGGATAGGGGAGGGGGGCACTACTTAAAGTATGTCCGATTCCGTTTAAAATTGGTATATGGGGGTTTTTGGGGACAAGGAATATGAATTTTCTATCAAATTTTGAAAATTCAAAATGGCTGATTCAACATGGCCGATATTGAGCTAAATGTTACAAGTCAATTTTAGCTTACTTCTACATATTTAATTGACTTCAAATTTGGTATGCGTTTGAAGTTCAAATGAAAATATAAAACTATGGTCTTGCTTACACCCCCCCTCCTCCCTTTGAAGGGTAGGGTTGGGGGGCACTACTTAAAATATGTCCGATTTCGTTTAAAATTGGTATATGGGGGTTTTTGGGGACAAGGAATTTAAATTCTTTATCAAATTTTGAAAATATAAAATGGCTAATTCAACATAGCCGATTTTAGGTTAAATGTTGCAAGACAATTTTAGCTCACTTCTACATAATAATAATAATAATATTTATTTTTGCAATAACCAAAAAATAAAAATACATTATACTATTTGATACTAAGACTAAAATAAGAAATTAAATTGCAAAAAAAGGAGCTGAAAACAATTAAAAATTGGTCAAAGTTCAGCCCTCTTACTATAATTTTAAACTAGGAATCATGTCCAATTATGTAATTCGCTCAAAACTAATACACTAATAAATCAACAATAAAGTAATATATACGCACACTAAATATACTCTCTACGGGACCGCAGAAAGATGGGGCCGCAAGGGACTCCTCTTTAGAAGAGTTTTAAATGCAGATGGACTCACTGACCTTAGGTTTATTGACAGACCATTGTAAAGTTTATATATATTATAGGTAAAACTTCGCTGAAACAATGAGGTCCAATTGGCTTCAAATTTTGGTATGCGTTTGTAGTTCAAATGAAAATATAAAACTATGGTGTTGCCATTGTTTATTCTTGTAAAGACAGTGGTGTTGCATACACTTCCCCCTCCCTTTAAAGATTAGTGATGAAGGCACTACTTAAAGTATGTCCGATTTCGTTTAAAATTTTTATTAGGGGGTTTTTAGGGACAAGGAATATACATTTTTTATCAGATTTTGAAAATTTTAAGTAGCGGATTCAAATAAATGGCTTTTTTCTTCAAACGTCAGTAAATCCGTCATTACTCGACTGTGTAGGCGGCCGTGAAGTGTCGTTTTTCCTCCGCCGGAGCTTTACTTTTCACTTTTCCGCCGGCGGAGGTAAAAGTGTTGTCATGGCAATATAGATACAATACAAACAGACAACAAAATAAGCGTCAACAACTCAAGATTTATGAAAATTCCAATTTGTATTTATCACTCAATTTGTGACTGCATTTCTAAAAATCACTAATTTAGGAACAAATTGGTTATTATTTAATCGAACTTACTCAATAACTGCTTATCAATACGGAATTAAAACGCAATCGGAGACGCAATCTTAAAAAAATAATTATTGTTGACAGTATCCACTGACAGCTTTATGTTACATTACTATAGCAACAACCTGTGCCTATTCACCGACACCGGTCTAAGCCGCCTTGCGAACCCACTTATCTTTAATAATAATTAGATATTATTACTATTAAAAAGAGATGTTTTTGCATTAATTTGTCGACATTTGAAGAAAAAACAGCATATTTTATTTGGAGGAAAAGTTACTTTTCATGGCTTGCTCTCTATTAAACACGGGCGCGCCATGAAAAGTATCACTTTTCCTCCATATAAAATAATATACTATTATTATATACTACGAATCTAAGTTTTATAAATAAAAATATAATATTTACTAAATTTGGGATTTTGCTATGCCATAATACCTACTAAAAAGTAAAAAATAAATAAGAGTAAAAAAAAATTAGGGTTTTAATTTAAATGCACTAAAAAGAAGAAAATAACATTTGAAGTAAATCAAACCCATTGTTTTGTTACATTAAACATTTTTATATGATATAAGTGTATAAGAGGGCCTTTAAAGCACGCGCGACAAGTCGCAAGGGCTACGCTATTTTTTGTTACGAACGCATCATATTCTCAAAAATGTTTTAAATATTAAACTTAAGGGATATATTGACGAATATATTAATCTATCACATTTGAGTTGATCAAATGTTTCTATAGCAACCTTTAAAAAAGTAGGCGCATCATAAATATCATTTTAAGCCTGCAGCGTGCGATTATGATGCATGCGCAATAAAAGAATGTTTAATGTAACAAAATAATGGGTTTGATCTACTTCAAATTTTATTTTCTTCTTTTTAGTGCATTTAAATAAAAGCTTGTTTTATTTTTTTTTTACTTTTATTTATAGGGCCTCAAATCGTGAAAAAGTGTATGCTACATTTGACACATGACATCATACGCGTGAGAGATCGTGTTAGTTTATTTACTTAAACTTAAATTTAATTTATAAGGTATCGGCATCGATTAAAATGACTAAAATAAATTGGAGCTAATTGAAACTAACCGAAAGTTGATTGAATGACTAACTAAAACTCGCCAAAAATGACCAATACGGGCTTAAACGTACCGGTACAGGTTACAAACATTAAATTAAGTTACAACTAACCAAAACGAACGGGGTTTTAACGACTAACTGAAACTAACCAAAAACATTAAAATTGATTATAACGTATCGGAACTGATTCAAATGACTAAAATAAATTGGAACTAACTGTAATTAACAGAAAGTTGATTGCACGACTAATCAATACTAGCTAAAGAAACCAAAAGCACTAAGGGCTTAAACCTATATGAACAGATTGAAAATATTAAAGTTAGTTAAAACTAACTTAATTTTGGCGACTGACATAATTTAACCAAAAACATATAAATTGGTTATAATGTATTGGAACCCCTTCAAATGAGTTAAATAAATTGGAGCTAACTGAAAGTAACCGAAAGCTGATTGAATGACTAACCAAAAGTAACTAAAAGCATCGAAACCGGCTAAAACGTGTCGTAATATATTAAAAATATTGGAGTAAGCTAAAATTAACCCAAATTAAACGAATTTTGGCGACCAACCTAAACTAACCAAAAACAGTAAAATTGGTAATAACGTATTGGAACCGGTTCAAATGACTATAATAAATTGGAACTGACTGAAATTAACCGAAAGTTGATTAAACGACTAAACAAAACTAACGAAAAGTAACCAAAAAAGCGAAAACATATATCAAACAGATTAAAAATATTAAAGTAAGTGGGAACTTACTTAAATTAGCCGAATTTCGGCAACTAACTAAAATTAACCAGCAGAATGCAATAACGCTTGTTAAATTTGAGATCTGAGAAAATTCATAAATGTGTTGAAAGTTAATAGTTGATATAAGTTTGGGTTAGATTGGGTTAGATCAGATTAGATTAACGTAAGTTTAGTTTACCAAAATACGAGCCAAAATATATCACATACATGCATATCACTTCAAGGTTCTTTCTTTTTTACAGTTTATAACGTTAAGTGTGATTGTAAAAAGTAAAATAACATTTGCATTTGATTCATCTCTCATTCCCCAATCTAACGGTATGCAACTCGACTAGTTTCTACAAAAAAAAATAATTCGATCGGTCTCTTGATCCCCGATCTAGCGCGGTTAGTTTCACTTAGTTTTAACTTATTTAAGTTATTTCAACCGGTTCCGATACGTTATAATCAATGGTAATGGGTTGGGTGAGTTTTGGTTAGTCGTTCAATCAACTTTCGGTTAGTTTCACTTATTTTATTCATTTGAGCCGGTTCCGAAACGTTATAATTAATTTTAATAGATTTGGTTATTTTGGTTATTCGTCCAATCACTTTCTGTTAGTTTGGGTTTGTTTGGGTTAGTAGTAGTATCGGCCCCAGCTCAAACAAATAAAATAAGTTGAGACTAAGCGATCTCAACTTATTTTATTTGTTTGAGCCGGGGCCGATACCTTATAATCAATTTTATCCGTCTTGTGACGTTCAGGAAAAATTTCCGTGTCGTGACGCGACCTTGAAAAATCACTCGCATGAAACCACAGAGGTATTCATTTGAACCGGCTCCGACACGTTATAATAAAATGCTTTTGATTGGTTAGCCGCGTAAATTCGTTCTGGTGCTTTTGGTTACTTTTAGTTAGTTTCGTTTGGTCACTCAATCAACCGTCGGTTAGTTTCAGTTAGTTTTAATTTATTTTAGTCGTTTGAACCGATTCCGATACGTTTAACCAATTTTAATGTTTTTGGTTAGTCGCTTATATTCAGTTAATTTGGTTTATTTTTAACTTACTTTAATATTTTTAATCTGTTCCGATACGTTTTGGCACTTTTTGGTGATTTTTGTTACTTTTGGTTAATTTTGGTTAGTCGTTCAATCAACTTTCGGTTAATTTCAATTTGCCTGTTTTAGTCATTTGAACCGCTGCCGATGCCGGTAGGTACATTATAACCAATTTTTACGTTTTTGGTTAATTTTAGTTAGTCGCCAAAAATCGGTTAATTTGAGTTAGTTCTAACTTACTTTAATGTTTTAAACTATTCCGATACGCTGTAGCCCTTTTTAGGCTAGTTTTGGTTAGTCGCTCAATAAACATTCAGTTAATTTCAGTCTGTTCCGATACATTTTAGTTCTTTTTGGTGCTTTTGATTACTTTTGGTTAGTTTGGGTTAGTAGTTCATCACGCATATGACATCATGTGTGGCAAATGTAGCATGCACTTTTTCGCAATTTGATGCCCCATAACAGGAAAACAGAAACATTTTCAATGGTAAAGGTACTACGGCAGACGTAGCGTGATGAGAGAAATTCTCACAAATGCAGCCAATCACTTGAGAAATGCACCCGGTTAATTGGCCATGTTAAATTCTCCGAAAACTGACGATTTCGCAGAAAATGTGAGAGAAATACTCGTAGCGCGAGTAATGACGTGTTAAGACCTTTAAGAAGCTATACATTTAGTTTACTAGCTTAATATGTCCTTTTTTATATTTAAATTCCCACAATATTTGTCAGGTACTTTGAACCTTCTGCTTTATAGATGTTTTAATAGATAAATCAAGTTACAAACTGTCAAATAAATTATTTTAATTGGTATTACCTTTATTTATAATGTTTTTGAATTTAGTATATGTTACTATTTTGTATAACTTTAATACATAGTTTTATTCATTTGAATTACATATTAAAAATTACCTTAATTCCTCTTCGAAATATCATGTAACCGAGGAAATAATTTTGCATCAGCTAATACTTTTTGAATCTCCCCTCACAGACTGCTCGCTGCTGCAGGTAGAGAAAAAACTAATTTTTTACCGTGCTGCGGCTTTTGCGTTTGATCCAAAAACATGAAACGATTTTTGCTGAATGAAGCTACTCGATATTATTTGTACTCTGCTATTACTACCTTTCAATGATTACCTACCCCGATAAAATTAAATAGGCGTAGAGTAAAAAATTAAATAAAAGATGACGGTCAGCGCTCATCGAGCCAAATGTTTGTTACAGTGTCATGATTAACTATCATAAAGGCTCATTTAGAATTTTTCAAAAATAATTTTATTCAAAAGACCTTGACATATAAAGTTGTTATACCATAAATCAGATTTTTCTGAGAAGTTTAAATCGGTGAAACTAAATAAGAAAGTGTTGCTGTAACCACGGTATAAATAAATATATATTTGTACTCTGCTGGAATATTGTAAAGACGTGACGTCATCAGATATGAAATTCGCGTTGGGATCATTGACAACTAACCCAAACTAAGATATCGATGGTTGGGATCAATTAAAATATATTT
>MU182216.1:60055-133661 GCA_016904865.1 Pissodes strobi
AAAGCGAAAAAATGCGTTCAGTGGCCGCGTTGAATGCTGGAATGGACGCGATAAATTGAAATATCATTGGAATATTTTTTAAATTTGTGCTGGAACTAAAAATTAAATTTCATGTTTCGATGGGCGTTTTGTTTTGCGGCAAATTTGATTCTTGATTGAAAATCGGGACATTTGGCGTCCAGCTATAAGTCATGGCAGAACGTATTAAAATGGAAAATGGCCCCAAAAATCAACCCTAATCACAGATAACAACACACACCGACAGGTCGCGACAGATCAGGCCAGGCCGCGCCTTTGAAGTTACCGACTTGCGGCGGATCGGACGCGCAATCACGGATCTTTCCGGACGACCTTGGACGGCACCCTTTCCACGGCGTGTTGGACCGAGCTGGCGCGGTCCGGCCTGTGATATCACGGGCCGTGGGAAGCCACCATTACGCGAATTTAAGAAATAATTTGGATTAATTTTTTTTGCATGGAATACAATATTTCATTTAGTAAATTAAATATATGTATAAATCTACATATTTTAACCTAAACGTCATGCTAAGATATTGGAAGAAGTAATTCTTCAAATTTCTCATAACGCATGAAACAGAAAACTATTTTATCAGACTCTTAAAATTGCCGAAACATTGGATTTTTTTTTTCGATTTTCTGTCCGTTTTAATTAAACCTTTTCCGACCTCTTTTATAAATTTGTTATAGAAATTTTTTAACAACAGAGATCACAAGGTTTACGAGTCTGAGATTGATCTTTTGAAAATAACTATGCGTTGACTAGCACGTATCCTTAAATTAGACTTTTCAAATTTAAAATTAAAAAAAAAAATCACCAAACCGGTACTTTCAATCGGATCAATGCGATTTTTTGGTGTATTCTCCTCATATCCGCGCTCTAAGTGGCGAAATGTTTAATTGTAATTAGTCCACCCTGTACAAACAATTATCATTTCCAAAGTGTCTTCTAATACAGTTTTCGGCCTAGATTCTCGTCAAATAATCGGATTTTCCTTCCAAAAAAAGGAATACAAATATATCATATAGAGAGATAAAAATGTATGAAAAATCTTGATCTATTTTCGACAAGGAGTAAATTAAATATACAGGGTGTCTCTAAAAGATCTGTACAAAATCTTACCACACACAACTTTTTGTAAAGTATTGCTTTAAAAATTGGTACCTTGGAAGTTTTTTGCGAAACCCGACACCTTTTCACTGTAATCGTAAGAGGGCGTTTCACACTGGACTTCTGATGGTTTAAAATGACCATAACTCTTTTCTCAGTGTAGTTTTTTTACTTTCTTTTTATTAAAGAAATAATTGTTATCTGTTTGGTGAACAGCTTTAAAACTTTATTGCAGACAGACAATTTTTTTTGCCGTTTAAGCATTTCTGCTATCAGTCAATTTACGGCAGGGAAAAAATGTTTGACTTGGTTTACTTACAGTAAATGTTGCAGGAAGAATTTGGTAATGATTTTTTTAATTCAATGAGAAACAATTAAAAGTAAATTTAATTAGCATAAACGTTTAGTAATTGTTTAAAATGACCTTCGTTGACAAAATTACAAAGATTAATACGACGTAAAAAGTTAAATGTACTCTTTGCATCAATTCCGCATCGTTCTTTAACATTATGTTGACTCTATTTTGAATTATTTCCGGCAATTCCTCTTCATTATTAATCGGTCTGGAGTATATAGACCATCGTTTTTAAAGACCCCCATAAAAAATAATCCAACGGAGGCATATCCGGTGAGCGTGGTGGCCAGTTTACAGGGGCGTCATTTTCTCTGCTGATCCATCTGCTTGGATACCGTTGATGCAAATAATTGCGGACATTAAACGTGGCGGCGGCGGCGCACCATTATGCATAAATCACATAACTCGTCGAGGTTGTAATGACAAATGGTCTAATAAATCTGGCAGCGTATTTTGTAAATGTTCTAAATAATCCACACCATTTAGTCGTGGCGGTAAAATGATAGGACCAATGATAAAATTGACAATGATTGCTGCCCACACAATATCCCTCAACTGTTGATAATGATTGACTTTCGCGGCATGCGGATTTCATCAGCATAAATATGTTCGTTGTGTAAGATGGTTACACGACTTCTTGTAAAACATGCTCCGCCAGTAAATAAAACTTGGTTAGCAAAATCCACATTCTGCTGTCTTTGTTCGGTAATGGGTCGACAGAAGCCCAATCGTTGATCGAGATCCGGAGACAAAAGGTCTTGTACTTTTTGGATATAATATGGACGAAGCTGCGGCTTTTTTAATATTCTATGAACTACATCCTTGGACACTGCTATCTCTAACACTTTCGCGGCCATTTCCTCGACAATAGCCGAAAACTAATAGCATATCCGTCATTTCTGCAGAACTGTATCATTCAGCCATTTTGACAGACAATACTTCAAGCAATGTAAAATTTTACCAGCAAGTTTCAAACACCTTATTTATTCTAGCACTGGTAAATTCTCATTGAAACATTTACTATAAACCAAATCAAACAATATTTTTTATTACGCATGCATCATAATCAACGATTATCGCATGCTGCAGCGTGCTTAAAATGATGTTTATGATGCGGCTACTTTTTTAAAGGTTGCTATAGAAACATTTGATCATGTCAAATGTGACAGATTAATATATTGGTCAATATTATCCCTTAAGTTTAATATTTAAAACATGTTTGAGATTATGATCCATTCGTAATAAAAAATAGCGTATGATATACGTGTATAAGAGGTCTTTAAAGCCCTTGCGACTTACAAAACACTTCGCTGCGCGTCGTGTTTTGAAATATGTCGCGCGTGCTTTAAAGGCCCTCTTATGCACTTATATCATAATATACTATTTTTTTCTGCCAAAAATATTACTGATTACAAAAATCCTTAAAATTCAGAAAATGTTTAAAATTAAATAGTCTGTCCGAAAACAAAAATTCTATAGCGGTTCACCAAACAGGTAAAAGATACGAGGTTTTTTTGAATGTGACAATGATGTCACTACATGTTTGGCAAACTACCCTCTTGCAATGGTCACAGGGGTACCCAAAACATCGTTGCTCTTTGTTTTGGGCTCCTTAAAAATTACTGTAGGGTTGCAGGTACTGCAAGTCCCAGACATCATAATAGGACATTTACGTACGGTCGCAAAAAATCATATAAAAAGTCGATTTTGCACTGCTAATTCACTGGCCAAATTTCATCCTCAAAGATAACAGCCATATTTTTTTATTCAAAATAATTTGAATATTTTGGTGCGAAGACTAAAAACCAAAATATCTCGAAAACTAATTACTTTAGTGCATTCTAACAAGGGTATTTTTTGCCTAAAATGTTCAGGAAATTATTTCCTCAATAAAAAAGTAAAAAGACTATACTGAGAAAAAGTTTGCTCATTTCAAACCATCAGAAGTGCAGTATAAAGCGCCCTCTAACGGTTATAGTGAAAAGGTATCCATATTCGGGTTTCTCATCTCAAAAACACCCCGGTTGCTAATTTTTAAAGTAATACCTTAAAAATTTTCATGAATTAAAAAAAAAACGTTTTTTATTCATTAAGTATACCACCATGTATCTCGGAAGCGGAGCAATTTCGGACAAATTTAAGGCACTTTATATCGGCTTATATTGGCCTCAGAAATATATGGTAAGATGTATATTTCAAAATACTTAAATATCGAACAATTCAATATAATTTAATAGGTTTGTCACTCTTATTAAACTTTTCACTTGTTAAGGAATAAATATATACGATGTAAGCCGAGTTTGTATCTAAGCAAACAACACAGATTCATCAATAACAAAATCATTTATTTGACACAATTTATATCTCCAGTAAATTATAAAAAATAGGAATTAAAGGCAATCGCCAATGCCCAAGCTAGTTCACTAATAGCCATCCAATAGTTAACTAAACCCAAATATATTTAGAGTAATTGTAATTGTAATTTATAGGTTTCCATTGCTAATTTATTAGAAATCATTTTCATTTTATGAAGCTTATCATCATATAAAATATGCGAATATATATTTCTTACCCTTTTTCCAGTTTTAATTCTGATATTTGGAATTGTTTGGAACAGGTTGTCTTCAAGTACTTATGGCTTCTATTAAAGTTACATTTTTACAAACTGTTAATACAACAATAATGCATAATACGCTAAGCATGGACAATTAATACAACATATATATACTAACTAACCCAAACTAACCCAAGTATATTTAGAGCCAAGTTATATGTTTGTAATTTATAGATTTCGATTGCTAATATAGTTTAGCAGACTGCTTAGTGACAAAACGGCATCTCTTCAGAATATAGTACAGGTCACTGTACATCAGGATATATCTATTTCTGCCTACTGCTTTATTTAATACCTTTGACGAAAATAGCAGTCATTCTAATGTTTTCTTGGCATCCACTAAATTTTGCTAAATCAAATTTTAAGCACCCGCTCTTTCCAACTGTACAGGGTGTCCCAAATTTGAGCCTCATCATTGGGATCTCGGAAACTAGGAGAGATACGAGGTCGGTTAAATGGAGGCAAAGTTGCGCAATTTGATGCTGATTAAAATGCCACCTTAAAAGTTTAAAAAATCCGAATAATTCCGAAGATATTTAGAAAAAATCGAATATTCGCGATTTCAATTTTATTTTTTTATGACTCTATTTGAATAGATATAACAAAATAAATTTCACATTTTCATTGCTACTTTTTCTGTTCTACAAGATGGTGTTATCAGATTTTAAAACCGAGGTTTCGTCTTTGAGCTGCCATCATCAACTTTGGTTTCTTAAATACGGCCCTGGATTATTTATTACGGATTTTAAGAGCATCTAAAGTCCCAAAGCCAATGATGTATCGCACTTAGTCGAAAAAATCATATTAATGGCATTTTCCGTAAGACCTCATGTGTTAGAGAGAGACAGAAAACATATTTTTGGTAAGATTTTACCAGGAAATCTTTAAAATGATTTTTTCGAATAAGTGCGATACACCATTGGTTTTGGGACATTAGAAGCTCTTAAAGTCCGTAATAAAAAATCCAGGGCCGTATTTAAAAAAACAAAGTTGATTATGGCAGCTCAAAGACGAAACGTCGGTTTGAAAATCTGATAACACCATCTTGTAGAACAGAAAAAGTAGCAATGAGAATATGAAATTTATTTTGTTATATCTATTCAAATAGAGTCATAAAAAAATAAAAATGAAATCGCGAATATTCGGTTTTTCTAAATATCTTCGGAAGTGTTCGGATTTTTTTAACTTTTTGAGTGGCATTTTAATCAGCATCAAATTGCGCAACTTTGCCTCAATTTAACCGACCTCGTATCTCTTCTAGTTTCCGAGATCCCAATGATGAGGCTCGAATTTGGGACACCCTGTAAGTACACTGTCACAAATGTTTAGCGCATGTTTTAGATACGAAATGTGAAGCCCAAGAATTATCCTGGTCTCCCAAGTGAATGCTAAAATAGTCGAGATAACTTCTTTTCACAGTCCGAAGTAGGTTTTCAAACTTCAAGGTGTATTCGCCACATACATACAAAACATCTAGATAATTTACACAGCTACGTCTGCTGGCGATTTGAATTAAATGTTTCTTATTACTAAAAAACGGCAAAAACTTGCACAAACTAAGGTAAATTGGCAAACTGAACAAGGTAACACGGAGCTGGCACGAAATAATATGCGCGAGGTAATAATTAGCTTGTGGCTTCCCGTACATAGGAAGGTTGGGTTTCATCTACTCAACATTACTAGTAAGATTCTAATTTCAAGTAAGTAAGCATCGCTTATTAACCAAAATCAATTAATTTATATCTCAAAAACAAATGCTGCTGCGAAAATCTGATATTTTTGGAATCAGCATATCAAAAATATCCAAAATAAGGCGCCAAGAAAAAAATATATTTTGTTAAGTTGTGAATTTGCAACCGCTTGTTTCATGAAAATTACTCTTCTTTCATAGATTCTTGACAAAAGTGCAGCAAAATCACGTTTTAGAAAAGTAGAATAAGTAGAAAGAAGATGGCGAGGAAGATTTTATTTTTCATTACAAATATTTAATCTTATCATTAGAAGGGTTTTATTTTCTCGTTTTTATATGATAATTTTTTCATATTTTGTGGCCGCCTCGCCTATATTGCATTGACCAACTAACTCAAAAATGGGGGAATGGGCCTGCCAAATGCATTTTTTTTATACCTATTAAAATCTTGCAGATGAACTTTAATTGTTTTAATTACACTGATATAATTGTATCTTCAATAACCCTACAGAGGGGGATATTATCCAAATTTGGCTTGAATTTGGGATACTAGAAAAACTGTCCAGCTATCACGTTCTTGACAAATCCCACCAAACTCTTTTTCTAGGTCTGCATAGATAATTAGAAACGCACTATTTCGTCTATATAGTGTCATCACAAAAAGTCACATTTCACTACAATTTGTAAAAAAAAATATGAAAGTTTTATTTTCGGTTGAACATAAACTAGTTTTTGCAAACGACAAATTATTTAAAGAGTATTGCTCGTACAACATGTCAATATAATGGTACCAGCTATCAGAGAGTCTGGTTGTTATGGTTTTAAATTCTAATCTGAAAACACATCAAGAAAAGTACTTGTTCATCTACTTAACCTATTGGGAATAAATACTGTTAGGCATTTAGGCGAAAAACGTTTTAATAATTTTATTCCATCTCCCAGAAATTAAAATCGCTTGAGATCTGAAATATTACAATCTGAAATGCGCATGCCCAACATGAGATGATCACTCAAATTCTCGTTAATAGCAGTTAGTTCACCATCATCACGAATTACCGTCCGCCGAGGTTTCATTAAAAGTGACAAAACTTATTTGCGGAGCATGACATCTATTGAATGTAATTTTCAGAAAATTTAAATTTTAGTCCTGCCTTGCTGCTGTCATGTTTTATTAAGTAATAATTGCATCGCAGAAAATTATCCAATTATGGTTTATGCTTTGTTCCAAAATATTCCGATATCACTTTCAGTGAAGAAATTATTGTAATAACAAGGTTGCAATAAGGAGAGAATAAAATTAATTTGAAAACATGTTTCTAAAACCCGATATTTGTTAGAATTGACGCCTTATAAGTAGGTCTAGCTAGTCAAAACGATGATCGCAAAAAGTGTTATTACCAGGATAGCTTTTAAAGTACAAAAACAGTGTAAAAAATTGCTTCGCTATTTCTAAAATATAGTGCAATCTGTTAAATCAGAAACACCGTTGTCAGACCTTATTCAGATTAATTAATTTTTATCTTCGAGAGAATGGGATTTGTTAAAGAAAACGATCTATGACATTTTTAAAAAAATATCTGACCTTTTTTTAAAAATGTCAAAATTCTAGCATGCAAATATTTCCAAAAACAGGTAATTATGACTGGTATGTACTTATATTCATTATTTTTGCGAGAGTACTGGTATACTGGTCGATCTGAGCAAGATGTAAGCACATAATTTCTTTTCACAAGATATTAATCATAAACATAATTGAACTAATGAACATACCACATCTTGAAACACCAAAAATAAGAAGACGCAAAAGATAATTAACTCAACGGCACAAGTCGGTATCAGCGATTTATTCTCTGCGTCTTCTGAAAAATCAATTCTGAGGAAAAGAAAAAAGTTGTAGGTCAAGAGAGTTTATTGCTTTGTTTATCGGGAAGACCGGGTCCGTGATATTTTAGTTACAAATTTAAATCAAACTAATGGCGCAACTTCTTGAAGTATGAATAGTTCATCGACTTCATTGATGAGAAGCAGTAAAGTAAAAAAAAATGGTGCTCCAGAAAAAAATAAGAACAACGAGACCGAAAATGAAGGTTGCTCTGAACTTCAAATGGAAACAGTAAACAGTTAAAGTATTAATGAATGAATGTGGAAAATAAAGCTAATGTTAATTAAGTAATGTTATTATTACGGGTAAATCCCAGGTGCTATAGAAACTGCATTTTCCACTACAAAAGTAGAAATTTACAAGAGGAATAACATGTAAGATGATAAAAAGCAATGTGATAATGATATTGCCGAGGCTGGTACTTCAGCAGTTATGGCCAACCAGGAACGATGTAATAATAATCGAAAAAATTTGAGAAATGAAAATAAATATGAAGGGAGCGAAGATGAATTTAATATGAGTAAACAACTGGTAATTAGATTTTGGGTAAAAAATCTTGTGGGGCAGAGAATCGACGAAATGTTAGTTCATGGACTTAGAAAAAATGCAGATGGAAAATTAATAATGGATGTGGCAAAACTATTTTGTGACATGACACCTTCTGTAATTGTATGATGTCAAGAAAATTAAAGAAAATACCATGCAGAGTTTTTACAGAAGAAGATAGACAGCACATTTTTAATCAATTACGGACCAGGTCATATGGTTCCAAAAGAAAATGTATATTTTAAACCATCCGCACGGCTTCAAGAGACTCGAATACCCAACTTAGTTAAACTTTAAGTCGTTCTAATACATGTATATATCTTTTGAATGAAAACAGTATTCGCGTTACAGAGTGTCAGATTATATTTATTAATATTTTGAACCTGGGAGCTCGCATAACTCGGCAACCATAAGTAAGGAAGATAACGCCGATTCTCTTAATATTTAGGCTGTTAATTTAGCTCACCCAATTAGGATCAACTCTAGACGTGAATCAGACAAAATCGGATTCAGGAACTTTTGTATGGAATTACTGAAAATAGAATCGCATTATTGGAGAGCTTCATCAAGGCAAGAATATTTGGAGCCCATTTGGCAAAGCAATGCTGCATTATGCAGAAAGTATGTTGAGTACTGTTAAGACAAGGGCATAAAATATTTCTGTACACAGGCATTCCATGAGGAGTTTGCTTTAAATAATTTAAGTTTATATTCTCTGAAAAAAGATCAATGTAAACTTTGCGCTTTATATACGGCTGGATGAGCCGTTATATAGTCAACATATTGCCAAGAAACATAGAGCACGAAATGATAAATCATCAGAAAAAAGCACAGTTCGGAGCGTTTTTAGAGTGTATTTCCAATCAATACTTCCTTGTCCATGCTTAAAGCTCCAAAGATGTATTATTAAAAGTAATTAGTTGTCCATAACTTAACCTTGTATAATTTAATAACAATTGCATATTGCCTTCTGTGGCATGAAGTTCACGGAATAGTAAGCTTAAAAGGATTTGCCATAATTTTGCACACTTCCATATAATCCATTTTGTGAGGAGGAAAAGAAATTATTTCGTACAGTGATGCACTGCTCAAAATAAAAATGTCATATTGTCAAACGCACACTCAATACATAAGGGCGTGATTATTACGCAGAAGTGATTATTAAGCGGCCACACTCAGATAAAATGCGGCAGAATGCACTCTACAATAATAATTGAGCAAAAAAATAAAATAGAGAAAATTATTCGCCCGCTGGTTATATTGCCGCTTGCAAATCAGCTCGCTAAAATCCAAGGCCCTATCAAGTTAAATACTTAAATTTTAGAGATTTTAAAAACATTTCTGCACTAAAACATCCTGGCTATAAAATAGGAGATCCTATTGTTCGTAATTTGTTTGCCATTCTATACAGACCTAATGGAAAACTATACTATAAATTGAATTTTGACGATGATTGAATAGTGTTAGAAAAGAAACCAAGCAAAATATTTCGATCAGTTGGTGATACATATAGTTCTTCTTTATAAAAATCCACTACCTACCAATTAAAAAAAGTCAATACGACTATTTACCGCAATTTAAGAAAATCATACCTGCGTACTATCATATTTTTAGCCTGCCATTGGAAGCAGATTAATTTCACTAATATTTTTATGTTTTTTCTTGAATCATAATACTTACTTCATTTGCTTTATTTAGTTAGTTTTAGTGGCTTAGTTGCTCAAATTATTATTAAAATGTAGGGATAATTCGGAATAAATAAAACCTGCCAGTCTCGAATATTACCTGTTTTTTTTTTCAAAACCTTCTATGTCTCTTTGAAAGTTATATTATAAATAACATTAAAAAAATAGCACTTTGCATGTACAAAGGTACAAGGTGTGATATTATAAACACGTTTTTTTGTCCCTCCTGAAAAACTGCAAAATTAGTCTGACTCAAAGACTTATAAAATAACAATAGACAGAGCAGGTCATTCATAAATTACCAAATAATGTTTACATGCCAATAAGAAATATTAACGTGAAAAGAGGATAAAGTAATGAATGAAAATAATGACGATGGCGGCCGAAGCGCGCCAAACATTTCTTTTATGTACGGCCACAACGACGCCTGCAACATCATGTTTCTCCCAGCGGCACACCATACCAATTTAGGAGACACCTGTTTTAAGTCAGGTAGCATTGAAATAAGCCTGCTGTCAAGCAGAAAATAATAAGTCATTACAAGAATGAAAATGACTAGACATAAAAGAATAATTTATTAATATTGAAATATGCACATAACGAAAAAAAAAATTAAGTTACAGTTCCAGAAAAAATCAATTTACATTTAATTGATAATTGATTGATTACGGATTGATTATAGGATGTTGCTAGCCGCCGCGCCGTGCCGGTCTACTTAGGAATAATAATAATTATATAAAGAAACGAAGGGAAAGAACAAATTACATTAATTACGAAATAAAATTAATTAGGTGCTCATACTTCGTGTTCTGTTTTGACGCTATGCCTGGATTCTTTAGGTTACCCCATCATGAATTCTTATCTTGAGGTATTGTCTCTAGACGAGTTTTATTAATTCACGGCATTGGCCATCGATGCACGATTCTTCAAAAGTGATCGCCAAAAGAGTCATATATGTCACTTAGCAAGTTCTTAATGGTAGTTATTATTAGTATATTGCACACATATTTTATATTTTTGTTAACAATATTTGTTATTTTATGAACAAATCTAAAATACTTTTCGTTCCAGTTAGCAATAGCGCTATCAAAAATAAAATTTTGTCTAGAAAAACAGCAAGAAATTAGGTATTCTAATGGAAAAACAGCGGAAAGATTGTTTTTTTTTGTTTTTTTTTCTTACCTGAAACATATTTGTATCGAGCGTACAGGATCCATCGTTACGTTTTATCTTCAAATATTTGCTCGCTTCAAGGGTGCAGCCAACAAAACTAAATCCAACTAACCCAAAATATGCGCGAAGACAGTCTCCTGAATGAATTCCCAGAATAGAGGCAATTGGCAATACACATACCAATAAAACGAAAAAACGAAATCACAGAATAGAAAATGTTGACAAACGGACGGCGGAATGTTAGTGACGCCAGCATGCAGTGGAGCGAAGGGCGATTGTATACCTACGTGAATACGACTAGTAGAAAATTAGCACGCTCGATTGTTTGCTACCCGTCGAAAAATTATTCCAGATTGAAATCTTAATATTATGAAAAGAAATATTTTTTTCTTTGTAAGTCAAGTTGAAATAGTAATAGAATCTCTTATTACATTAAATAATAATTCTGTTAGGTAATTTTGATAGCATTATTGTTAAGGATCACATATTTTTCTGCCGCATGACATATATCAACAAGTAAATTTGAAGCATTAATTAATTTTCCACAACGTTTTGCAACTAATAATTTTAACAAAAAACATCAGATTCTAATTGCTCACGACACTTTAAACATGTAATAGTAAACAAGAAATAGTTAAAATAGGTACTTACTTAATTTTCTAAAATAATTTTCACAAAGTACGACAATGAGTTTATTTACTTACGCATGGAATTTAATATTTGGGTTCAAATGAACGGATACACTGTTTTTATGAACATGGCGGCCAATTCCTTCCACATGAGTGCCGGCTACGCGACGTGCGCGACATAAGGGAATACCACTGATTTCGCAAACAATGTGAAGTGATAAAGCAGTAACATAGGGCCCAATTTACACAAAGTTTCCACGAGAAAATAGGTATAACACCGCATTATTTTTGTGTTTCCACTTTGATTCAAGTTTTATATTATAAATGTTTATATGTTAGTATTATAATTTACACGGCATACTTTAAAGCGAAACATTTATATTTTGACAAGCTCTATTCTCTAATAAATGTATTTTTCTGTCACGATTTTCCACGATACAGACGTACTCTTAGGTGTCATCAGCAACAGGGCCGCAGTAGCTGTAAGCGGTAAGTGACGGTATGGCTTGCATGCTATTTTATAAGAAGGAAATGAAGAAAGGGAACGATGATGGCTTCTTCATATTTAGTAAACAAATCTGTCTATTTTTTATATGTCTTTGGTCTAACTACTATACTACACTTTACCTACAACCGTCGTTAAACACACAAAAAGCTTGTTGTTATAATATGTATTATGCATAGAGTAAAGCTCTTACTATCATAAGTAGTATTATGCGTCTATTATTAAATGGTTGTAGATAACAGTATATTATTTAACGAGCCTATAACATAGGCCCTAATAAACGACATCATAAGAGTTTATTATGGTTCAATATTACTATCATAAGTATTATGCTTTTATTATTAAATGGTTGTAGGTAAAATTTATACTTTCTATTTGGCTGCAGCATAGGGTATTTTGCGGAGCCCCAGCTTAGCGAACTTAATTTGGCATCCGGTTAATTAAAAACTAACAGCGCGGTGTTATTATTACAAGTTTTCTCAAGCAAAAAAGTTTATTATCTTGCGGATCCTGAATATGCGGCAAATTAAAACATATATATATAGTGGATTATGTATGCACCATACCACCATGATTTCCTGAAGGCGTTATGATTGCTAGACTCTAGCAAAGAAAAACATACCTACTACGTCGACTGCCAGGACGCGCTGCTAGACTGTAATTCTAGTTAATTTATAGCGCATTTTTAATGCGCATTGTCTCTTTGGAGGTTTAATGTCTAACACAACTTCATTTTCATGTGTATTAAACATGCCCATACGTTATTTAATATTCTACTTATATTTTGTATTAATTCAAAACTATCTATATGGCATTAGTGCGAATATACTATCAGCAATGTTATTTAAATATTGATATCTATATTATTTTAATTATCCCCTTTTTTTTCGAATAATCAAAACCATTTTTGTGTATTTTTGGTTATATTAGTTTGAAAAAAAAACGTATAAACTCGAAATAAAGATTTTTTAAGAGGTCATAGAGCAAAATCTGCTGAATATATCTAATTGACATTTTTTGTAAGTGGCATAGCGATTTAAAAAATATAAGTTTACCAAAAATAAATGAAAATGTGAATTTATAGAATAAAGCCATTAAATACGAAAAACTTTAATAAAATTTCCTAAGCAGCTAACATGTAATTGTAATAATACTACTATGGATAGGGTGATCGCATCCTAATAAAATCCACCGTTTACTTTTTATTTTACGCGTTACGGACACATAGAAAGTATAGGGCAAAACATATTTACAAACCGTTTTTTTGTGGGCATATACAACTTTTATATTATTACGTTATCGGACCTTGCTTAAACTCTTTCGACTTTAAATACGTGTTCTGTACCTAAATCCAATGGTCTCTTAGTTATTGATGTTTGAAAATTGACATGTTGGTACGTTTTGACGGGCTCTATATTCGAAACGGTTTTGCTTAGAGCAAAATGGTTTGTACTTTTCTATACTTTTTCATGAGCTGCTTTGCGGTCTAACAGAAGGTGTTGATTATTTCACATCAACACAGAAAATAAGTATTTCCAATTGATCATATTTTAGTTATTAATAATTTCAGACCTACAACGTTTAGTTAGGATATGATTAGATAACATGCATGTTTGTTTTTTAAACACGACATGATGATAATTCCAAAATAATTTAGATTTAAATTGAAAAAGCAGGAACAGTTTAGTCAGTATGAGGTAAAGCCAAATTCAGTAAACTTAAGTCTGCCAAATCACTATCACAGTTTTCGCTAGCTATGATAGTAACTTCAACTGGTGTATTAGGAGCAGACGCTATTTTTTTCAATTAGCATAAAGCACACAAGTACAACTAAATTCCTTTTTTCTATCTTCTAATAAACTTTGTAGCATCTATCTAAATACAAGTATTCAGAATAATTATTTAAAACGTATTTGTTAAATCATTTGGTACTAATTGTGCCAGAGAAATTGTAATATTGTTTTATAGTTTTCTTTTCCAAAAAGAGAACAGAGCTGCTTAGAAGATTTATGCGATAAAATTCAGTCCAT
This sequence comes from Pissodes strobi, assembly GCA_016904865.1. NCBI lineage: Eukaryota > Metazoa > Arthropoda > Insecta > Coleoptera > Curculionidae > Pissodes > Pissodes strobi. Next base: position 74,294 of record MU182216.1, read on the forward strand.
TTAAAATAAAAAGGCTTGTCAGAATTTTGGATTTTTCTTAACTGCGAAAATAACCAGTACCAGAATCCAAAAAGTCCCCGGGAATTCCACAAAATATCATTTCGTTTTTTAATTGAAGATTAATTAATAATTGTGTATTATCGGAAACCCAGAAAGCCTGTAATATCACCGAAATACACAAAACTTTACGCAACTTTCAGTTTGCAATTAGGCAAGTGAATCGATTCGGTCACGTAATAAAATTAATTCAACATTCTGACTTCATTAAGAATTAAGAGCGGAGAATTAAAGTAACCGAGTTTCTAAGTTTAAGAATTTGAATTATTTGGCAGTTCATAAATGTGCGGTGAACTAAACACAATAAAGGATTTAGCGAGGGATTATTATTATCCATTCATTTATAGCCAACACATTTAGGGAATTTTTCTTTTTAAACTTTTTGCTTTTTATTAATCACAAGAAAACAAGCCTACGTATTACACTTTGTTATTTAGTAATCGATAAACTGATTTATACAAAATTAAATTAAATATTCCAGTAGTATTAAAGCATCACAATATATGCTACCAAAAAAATATAAAAAAAAAATAGACAGATATGTTTACTAAATAAGAAAACGATAACATCGTTCCCCTTCTTCTTTCCCTTCTTATAAAATAGCATGCAACCGTACTATTACTAACCGTTACCAGAGTACAAATAATATCGAGTAGATCCACTCAGCAATAATAATCGTCTGATGTTTTTGCATCAAACGCACAAGCCGCAGCACGGTAAAAAATAAGTTTGTACTCCACCCGCAACAGCGAGCAATCTGTGGGGAGACAAAAATTTTTCGCTTTAAAGTATAACGTGTCGATTATTATACTAACATATAAATACTAATTGAAACACATAAAAATACAAAGTGTTATGTGTGTTTACCTTAAGAAACTTTATGTAAACTGGGCCTTATCTCATTACTTCACTACTTCACATTGTTTACGAAATCAGCGGTACTCCCTCTCGCCGCGCATGCCGACGACGCCACGTAACCGGCACTCGTCTAGAAGAAACTCGCCGCCATGTTCATGACAGAGTATCCATTAATTTGAACCCAAATATTATATCCCATGCGACTCGCGTCTGACTACAGCAATTTTTCCACTTTCGGACCTGCGCATTTGGTATAAACCCGGTGTCGTCGTTCGAATAATTCACTTCAGGCATGGTCCTCCGCTCGCTTCGCTCGCTTCGGGAGCGCAACCGAAGAAGACTAACCCAAAACAATGCCCTAAGTCAAGAAAAAATAGATAAACAACTTAGATTATTTTAGAAAAGTAAGTAAAAGTGACTATTTCAACTATTTCTTGTTTTCTGTTACATGTTTAAAATATCGTGAATTAATAAATTCGATGTTCCTTTGTCAAAATTATTAGTTGCAAGGCGTTACCGAAATAGTTATTTTCCTAACAAGTGCGGAAAGTGGTACTTTTCCGCACGCGACTGCAATTGGCCAAACGACGCGTAGCGGAGTTTGGCCAGTAGTCGAGTGTGGAAAAAACACTTTCCGCAAGAGTTAGGAACAAAATTTTTTCTACGAGCGTTTAAAAACTACCAAATATATTAAGTAAGTTTATTAAAATGTTAACTTTTTACCAATTTTATTATCAAATACAAAACTAATAATTAAGTATATCTATTGCTTATTATTCAGAATCTATATATTGAATGTACAAAAGCTGGTGGCATTGTGCAAATTAATGGCTGACGATAACAGATTTCTTGCGGTGGTGGAAGCCGCTGGTAATTCTACCCCTTCATTCTCTATAGTAACGGTCATCGGTAAACGTGACCACAAAGTATTCGGTTTGCAGGTTTTGGATAGACTAATAAAATAAGCTAAAAACACTTTTTCTTTTTAGCTATTTACATTTTTTTCTTGACACCAACTCGTAAAAATTTTGTATTCTTTTTTGTACCTGTTTGCTGATTTTTCCGGTAGCAGATCAAGATTCTTGACGGTGTCGAGAATAGATGGGGTTAGTTCTTCGGCAGATGATGCCATTTTAATCACTGAATTGTAAAAAAAAATCGTGGGTTGAAATCAAGGTTGAAATATTGATGTCTATGACGTGCTTTTTGACAATGATTGCTTTATTTGAGGTGGTTGCTATGTGTTTAAAATGATAACACCTTTATTAATATGAACCTATCAATGTCGCATAACAGGTATTTAAAAGCATAACTATTAATAATATAAGTCCAGTGCGGAAAAGTAGTGCGGAAAAGTACTTTTCCGCACTAGTGCGGAAAAGTGGCACTTTCTAAACTAAATTGAGTGCGGAAAAGTGAACTTTTCCGCACGCAAGTAGAAAAATTAATTAACGCTTCAAATTTAGTTGTAGATATACAGGGTGTTTCAAAAAACATGCGCCAACGCTCGGCCAGAGATTCATCATCCAAAAATAAGAAAAAAAGTTGATATAAACGTAGGTCCGGAAATGCTTAGTTTTCAAGATAGAGGGTGTTGAACATTTAAAAAAAAATCGGCTTTTTTAAAATATCTTAAATATCCTTTGTCCGATTTTGTTGAAATTTGGCAGCGTTATTTACAGTGATAGGGGGCTAATTTTTCTTTAACTAGATTAATATTATCAAGTCCAGTGGCGTCCTCGAAGGCACCTTGTCGAATATTTTTGTCGAAAAAAATGTACGCCACTGACTTTTTTGTAATTTTTATATTTTTTATGATTAAGCCACTAAAAATAATTTTTTTTTGTCTCTTGAGTTGTTTTCATATATTACCTCGTTTTTGAAAGAAAAAATAAAAAGCATATTATTGCATGTCTCTCAACAACAAAAACATGCACCAACGCTCGTCGAGAGATTGGCCATCCAAAAATACCAGAAATAGTTCTAATAAACATTGGTTCACAAACGCTTAGTTTTTGAAATACAGGGTGTTAAAAAAAAATCCTAAAAATCTAAAACGTTTTAGAGATATTTGGTTGAAACTTTGGTAAAATTATGTGATGCATAGATGGTAAATTTTCACCAAACTAAAATACATTTTTTTTCCAGCAGAAGTTTACATTTGGGTATACCTATTAATATAATTGTAAACAAATGTGTGACCCGGTGTTTAGTTCCGAGTCACAAATTTTTTTACAATTTTATTAATAAGTATACCCAAATGTAAACTTCTGCTGGAAAAAAAATGTATTTTAGTTTGGTGAAAATTTACCATCTATGCATCACATAATTTTACCAAAGTTTCAACCAAATATCTCTAAAACGTTTTAGATTTTTAGGATTTTTCTTAACACCCTTCTAGTTCAAAAACTAAGCGTTTGTGAACCAATGTTTATTAGAACTTTTTCTAGTATTTTTGGATGGCCAATCTCTCGCCGAGCGTTGGTTGGTGCATGTTTTTGTTGTCCAGGGACATGCAATAATATGCTTTTTATTTTTTCTTTCGAAAACGTGGTAAGATGTGGAAACAACTCAAGAGACAAAAAAAAATAATTTTTAGTGGCTTAATCATAAAAAAATATAAAAATTGCAAAAAAGTCAGTGGCGTACATTATTTTCGACAAAAATATTCGACAAGGTGCCTTCGGGGACGCCACTGGACTTGACAATTTTAATCTAGTTAAAGAAAAATTAGCCTCTTATCACTGTAAATAACGCTGCCAAATTTCAACAAAATCGGACAAAGGATATTTAAGATATTTTAAAAAAGCCATTTTTTTTTAAATGTTCAACACCCTGTATCTTGAAAACTAAGCATTTCCGGACCTACGTTTATATCAACTTTTTTTCTTATTTTTGGATAATGAATCTCCGGCCGAGCGTTGGCGCATGTTTTTTGAAACACCCTGTATATCATGCAGCAGAAAAATAGATGATCCTTAACAATACTGCCATCAAAATCTTTACAGAATTATGTAATATAAGAGGAACCTATTTCAAGTTGTTTTACGAAAAAAATTCGGAATATTAATTTTCTTTCATAATATTGATATTTTACTCTGGAACTATTTTTCGACACGTAGAAAAGAATCGAGCATGCTCATTTTCTATTGGTCGTAGTCGCATAGGTATACAGTCGCTCTTCGCTTTCACTGGTCAGAGGGATGCCGTGACTAAAATTCCCTCGTCAGTTTGTCAAGATTTTCTATTCTGTGATTTCGCTTCCTTTCGTTTTATTTGTTTGTGTATTGCCAATTGCCTTTATTATGGAAATCATTGCAAGAGGATGCTTTTGCCCATATTTCGGGTTACTTGGGGTTAGTTTTTCTTGGTTGCGACCCCGAAGCGAGCGGAGGGCTAGGCATGAAGTGTTCAAATATTTAAAGACAAAACATAACGAGGGCTACTGTACAGGGTTTTTCCTTGCCACTCCTTTAGAAACTTCATTTAAAGAGACACAGAAGAAATCCTAAAATTAAAGTTTCAGGATTTTTCCTGAACATTTTAAACGTACTCACCAAAAAAAAAAACAAATGACTATCGGAAATCAAGGAAATGTACAATTTTTTTTAATGGAATGCCCTATATATTATTATTAGTTTTAAGATCTCCTTAGTCTCCGCTTTTCAAAAATATATGGTTTGCCAATGTTTGGTCCAGCCGTTTTTTGGTCATTTCATTTTAAATCACTTAGTCTAGTTAGCCATGCCTCTTGCAATGCGGGCAACTAATGTGATTTCTAAGGCATGGATCACCAAGGAAAATAAGACATTATAATATTTAGTCCGTTACGATGCTTTTACCCACATTGCAAGACCCGCCTCTAGCGAACACGGTTATAAACCTTAAGGACAATAATTGGATGGGCGGCAATGGCGGCTCGCTTGGGTTGGCAAGGTGGGCACCGCACCGCCAAGATTCGCAAGAAAGGGAAGCCAAATATTTTATTATACCTTAATACCTACACATATTTGAATAGATTGTATTTATAAAAAGGGCACTTTATTATTATAAATACTGTTTAATTAAAATAATATATTATATTACTATAGTGAATAATAATTATTAATTATTATTATGATTATTTCCTTCATCGTAAAATGGACCAATCAGACAGCCCGATTTTCTGAATAAATTTTGTTTAGATAAGTGATTATCGCACTAGAGTTGTTTAACAGCGATTAAACTGCGTACTCCATATAATAAATAATTTATAAATAAAAACCGTCGACCGCTTCGCGGTCTCGGGTTTTTATTAAATTATTTTGCATTCAACATTTTCCAGAAAAATCATGCTCAAAATATTGAACGTAGTTTAATCGATTAAATTCATAGTTCTCGTGATATAAGCGTTATTATTATTAGTATATAAGATTATGGAATGGTATCAACTATCGAGGTTGGCAACGGCAGTCTCCGCTAGCTGTAACAAACCAAAAACAATAATTTTAAATATCTATCAGGGTGCGGCGGCTATGCGATCCCCCGTCTCGGGAAAAGCTCAAAAAATCACAATGGTACAGACTAAAAAATATACGAAAACCAAAAATAAATTCCAAACAATCCTACAACCTAAAAGAGCCCATAAAAATCCTTCAAATCCCACAAGTCAGACGGATAATCCAATATCTAATATCTAATAGAAACTTGCCATAATAACGCCTTAAGTTGGCGACGAACCGCGTCCGCCAGCTAGGAAACGAACGCTTCGATAGCATAGCAGACGGTTTAGCGGGATTCCCGGCATATTGTTGATTCAGAATTGAATTTGGACTTCATAAAAGCGAACATTTTGCTTGATCTTTTATTTGTTTTAAATTAGATATTAGATTATATTATTAGATATGAATCCGTATCACGACATCGTTTGTGGCCTGTTGGAAACGCCGTTGTCACGCCGAAGTGAAGGGCAGCAGCGGGAAGTTTTATCTATAGACCGCCCTGTTACAAATATTTCTATAACATTCTCAGACAAAAAAGGTATACAAAAATTTTGTCATTTCAATCATCTATTTTTGATTTAAAAGAATGGATGTGTGGTAGCTTTTATTTAAAACAGTTGTATTGCTGGCCCTGTCTTTTATTTGCACATAATAGGGTGAGTGTTTGGGTATCGGGCGGTTATAGCGATCTTAAACATTTATCTGATGCAGCCAAATAAACAGGAGGGATCAAAAGATCATAATATTAAAATTTTCGCGGCTTTAAAAAGATTCGAAAAAAGGTTTACAATTATTAAAGATGCTATTATCCAGGCCACATTTATCATTACAGGCGTATAATGACGAGGTAGGAAAAAATAGAAAATTACTTACGTATCTAATAGAAACAACCGTATTTTTAGGAAAACAAGAGTTACCCTTTAGAGGAAACGACGAGAGTAGCGAATCTTTAAATTTAGGAAATTTTAGGGATTTATTAACGTTTTAATAAAAAATGACGTGGAAATCTTATACCCTAAAAAAAATTGGCAATACTTTTAAAGGCATCTCAAAAACAGTACAGAATGATTTAATAGGATCCATTTCGGAATATTTATTAGAAACCATTAATATAGAGATAAAATCTGCACAATTTTTCGGGGTACAAGTTGATGATACGACGGATATTGTAGAAAAATCGCAGTGTGCTATTTTAGTTCGCTACGTAACTGCTAAGGATGAAGTAAAAGAGAGATTTTTGTTTTTTTTTTCATGTAAGTGTACATTTTAATTTTTTTTTACAAATTTTTGGCGAAACTTCTTAACCATCGCTCACCCTACCTGACAACCCACGAGCCGCCACTGATGGGCGGGACTTAGAGGGTTTGTTTAAGTGCGCACGCGTTAGTTAAAAAGGCAAATAATGTCTTCACAATCCAGTGGATTGCTTTAGGTGGTGCAGCGGTTAGGTGCTGTGCTTGTGATACGATGCCCCGGATTCGATTCCCGTGGCAAGACATATTTTTATGGTTATGTTTGTTTCTTTTTGTAAGTTTGATTTAGTTTTGCTTCGTTGCATCCTCGGAGCTAGTGAAGCGAGTGGAGGGCCATGCGTGAAGTGACATATTAGACATTATAAAATAGTAAACAAACCCCACTGTCATTATGGTTTATAACCGTGTTCACTAGAATCGTGTCATTGCAAGATGCGCGGCTAACTAGATTGTTATATAAAGTGAAATAACTAAAAAACGGCTAGTCCAAACATAGGCAAACTATATATTTTTGAAAAGTGGAGGCCAAGTAGATCTTAACATTGTAATAATATACAGGGCATTCCATTTAAAGAAAATAAAAAATCGACATTTTCATGTTTTCCGAGAGTCATTTGTTTTTTTTTTGGTTAGTTTGTATCCTGAAACTTTTATTTGAAATTTTTTTCTCTGTCACTTTAAATAAAATTTCTAAAGGGGTAGCAAATTATAAGGAAAAACCCTGTACGTTCGATACAAATTTGTTTCAGTTTTCAGGTTAAAAAAACACAAAAAAAGCCTATTAAGATACTAGTTTTAAAAGACCATATTTTTTTGCACGAGGACAAAATTAGGAATCGACCCGCTTGTTTTGTTTTCATACGTGCGAGTGCGCTAAATATCTTTTAATACGTGTATTTTATACTATTTTTTCTATTTTGCAGATTTTTCATAAAAAACATTAATTTAATCTCGTCCTGATCAGCAGTAGCGCGGCCATCTTGTCATTTTTGACGTCTTTATTAGTAGAAATCGAATTCAAAAATATGTCGCAGTTTTTGCTAATGGGCATTGATATTGAGCAATTTTGTTAACATCATAGCAACCAGTCAACAAAAGTACTGTCGAAATGAGGTTGGTTTGGATACGCTTTTGCGTATGGGAATGGAATCATTTTGAACGCAAAATAGAAAAAATAATTTTTCCGCACTTTTTTCAGTAGAAGACTAATATAGAATACCTAATTTCTTGTAATTTTTTTAGAAAAATTGTTATTTTTAATAGCGCTATTATTAACTGGACCCAAATAAAACTTTAGAATTTTTTAAAGACGACAAATATTTTTAACAAAAACATAAAATATGTGTGCAATATACTACTTAATAATAAATACCATATAGAAGTTGCCAAGTGGCATATAACTATTTTGGCGATCGCTTTTTTGAATCGGTGGCCACTGCCATGAATTAATAAAACTCATCTTGAGACAATACTTTAGGATAAGAATTCATCATGAGGTAACCCAAAAAACCCAGGCATTGCGTCAAAACAAAATATGAAGTATGAACACTAAATTAATTTTACTTCGTAATGAATGAAATTTGTTTTTCCTTTGTTTCTTTAAATACTTAGTATTAGTCCCAAGTAGACCGCCACGGCGCCGGCGTGCGACATCCTATAATCAATCTGTAATCAATCCTCTAATCAATTATTAATTAAACGTAAATTGTTTTTTTCCCGAACTGTAACTTAAAATAATTTTTTTAGTTATGTGCATATTTCAATATTAATAAATTATTCTTTTATGTCTAGTCATTTTCATTCTTGTAATGGCTTATTATTTTCTGTTTGACAGCAGGCTTATTTTAATGTTACCTGACTTTAAACAGGTGTTCCCAAAAATGTTACGCCTATATGGTGCGCCGCGACGACGCCGGGAGAAACATGACACAGGCGCGTCGTTCTGGTCCTACTAGAATGAAATGTTTGACGCCCTTTGGCGTCATGTTAATATTTCTAACGCTGGCATGTAAAAATTTGGTAATAATTTATGAATGACCTGCTTTGGCTATTGTTTTTTGTATGTCTTTGTATGCTACCGACAACTTAGGAAATCGATTATTTTATAAAATACCTAGGCATTCTATAGAATAAAGAAACTGGTCAGGAAAATTATTTAAATATGTGTTTGTACTTTATCTAGGTATACTATATCATCCCTAGAAGTTTGCAAAGTTAAATATTTTGTAGTTTATGCTTTGCCGACATGTCATAGCTGGCAATCTATAAAATTAATATATTTTAATATTGTACCTAACTAAATAATATGAGTGGATATACTATCAATCGATATTTTTCATTTTGACTTTTCAAGAAAGAAGCGTCAATATTGAAACGAAATGCATCACAACAAAGCAAATAGAATCTAATCGTAAGAAGGAATGTTCAAGATCAAGAAAGACATATGAAGGAATGCGAATTTTGTAAATGGTCTGGAAACCATTCCACAATGTATAGGATTCCTGGGCATCATATGAAATTCCTAGGTAGTCATTGCCGGTGACATATATATTTGTTTTTAACCTCGTTTTTAACTGACATAACCTGCTAAAAAATATTGTCGATTTAACTGATATATGAACTTTATATTATATTTTTTCTACTACCGCATGAATAAACGAACTCTGCTGCCTTCATAGCGACACGATTGAAAACTTCGAACTGCCTGCTTTCTCGAGCGTTGCTATGCAGGACGGAAAAGTAAAAAAAAATCAAGAAAATTCGCAATTTGGATATAATACAAATAGTCTCTGTCGTCATCATCCTCATGCACTTTGCAATCTAAGAGTTTTGAGCAGCCAGTTACCATCAACTAACTGCGCTGGACCGGCTATTCTAACTCATTTCCAGAATGCAGCAAATTATGTTCTTAACATTAGTATTCATAATAATTACTAATAATTCACCTTGAGATTCGTTACTTTAGTTTAACTTAACTTAATTTGTCTGTGTAAATCCACCTTTAATCTTTTCGATTTACGAGTTAATAATAATAAAGCACTATTCTGAATGTTAACATCATTTGACAGCGTCAACTTTTACCTTGACCATTTAATATGCTTTTTAAACTTATATGCGATCGTAGAAAAATTAATGTTCCCAATTCAGGCGTAAAGTGCCTTTCCCGCACTCGACTGCTTACCCGAACTCTGCTTCGCGTCGATTGGGTAACGGCAATCGCCTGCAGGAAAGTATCACTTTCGCACAGGAAAATAACTATTGTGAAAAAAATAGAGCATTGTGGGCAAATTTAAGGGAACCAAGTGAACTGGTCGAAGAAAAGCATTCTTGCTTAAAAAAGTTCAACCCAAACTAACCCAAACTATAAACTTTATAATGAACATTAAAATCATATACAATATATGCCAATATTGATCTGATGGCAACAGGTTTTAGAGATGAGAAACACAAAAACAATTTTAACTTAAAAGATAGAAACTTATCAAAGATTATATAAAATTTTACAGGCAAAAATAGGTGCTACTGGTAACAAAAATAAATCTAAATATTCTTATATAAGATGTTTAAAGATATATTTTATTTTTTAGCAGCGTAATTTTAATTAGTTTGGTTATGAGTTCCTGATATTAATAATCCTGATTGAATGTGGTTGAATAATAAGTACGTATTTCTATTCATGTATGTACCTATATCGAGAACAACAAACAACCAAGAATTAATCATGACTTTTTTATTTGTATTACTGCACTAATAAAATACTAGACATATTTAACAAATTCCATCTATGAAAATATCACACTTGCATAAAGCGACAAATCAAAAACAGTGTAATAACAATTGCCCTGTTTTCGATCTCCTGAATAGGTTAGTAGAAGGAAATAAAAATGACGAGTTTGAGTAATGAAACTAACAAATTATTATTATTGATAGCATGCACGAGTTTCACGAACTCAAAACACATTCCAAATGAAAATTCGTATTTTCTAAATATACTCTAAGTACAAAGTAAGGGCCATTTCATCCAAAATGATTATTTCTACTACCAGCAACGTGGTGGCTTAAGAATCCCAACGGACATTAATAAAGGGTTGCTCTTTCATATGTGTGTTATTTTAGAGAAATTATTAATGACACTTTGAACAAATAAAACGTATGTATACATTTTTAGGTTTTATAACGTTATACTTAGGTAGGTATCATTTTTAGTCTTAAAGAAACACACATCGAAAGCTCATTTTTAAGCCTTGTTTCTACTCTGCATAAGCTTTCCACCCAGAATAGTATTTAATAATTAACTTCTTTTTGTGGGCCAAAACAAAATTACTTATTTGTTATTTAGTGATTTATACATTTTTCAATATAAATAGCCGCCACGGTGCAAAAAAAAAAACACTAAAAACATTCTAAAAAACAAATAATAGAAAAGGGGCGCCGCGCTGAGGTATATCTTCATCTCCAGGCTAAAGCGGCATGTATCGTATCCTCCTTTAGAAAAGTTGTATGGTATCATCTCTGCACGGACAACTTATAAATTAAAATGTCATTAATTGTACATAATTCTAATTTTCATGCAAATCAAATATACCAAGAGCAATGAAGTTTTATCCGAGAAATCAAATCGGCCAAAAATTTCAAATAACCCTTGGTTCGCAACAAAATAAGTGAAGCGGCTTCACGACCTAATGAAATTAATTCAACATGCCAACTTAATTAAAAATTAACAGCTCGATATTAAAGTTACAAATTTCCTCGGGTTAAGAAGTTTAATTATTTGACGGGTCTCTAATGTGCGGTAATCCAAACACAATATATAAAGGATTTCGTGAGCAATGTAAATATCCCCACATTTAGGCTCTATCTTGGCAGCGCCGTTCCTTTAATTTGTAGGTGGAAGGCATTGAGTAAAACTTTACAGCTTCAGTTTACAATTTTATAAATTTCGGAGAGAAAATGAGAAGATTTGGTGCAAAACAGTATAATTTTGATTCTAAATCCGTGGCAGTGAAACTTCAAGTAAAACAGTTTATATAAACTGCTCTACTGATATTTATAACTATTTTTAAATTTATAATTAAATTGTAATTTTTATATCAACGAATGTACCTTGTATTTCTATTTATTTATCTAAAAAAATCAAAATTGAAAATGCCAAGTCATCATAGGAGGCAAGCCAGCAACTTCAATCCTTTTCAGCTTATATTGCAGCAACCTAAACAGATTCGACGTAAATAGTTCGAGACAACATTCATTGATCAAAGTCAAAGTCAAAGTCAAAATCTCTTTAATTCAGAAAGTTAGACATTACAATACAGTAACATAAAACAGAATGAATGTGTGTCATCACTACACTAAAAAATATAGAACATAATTAAAGTAACATTACATAACAAATACATTTTAAAATATTTCCAATAATTCTACAATCATGCAGTTTAAAAAACAACATATAGGTACTTAGGATTTAAAATACACCAAAATAAAACATCATAACGTACCAGAGTCCAAAAACTCACGTACAGTATACGGTTCTACTCTAAATATGATCTCATATATACCTTTTTTTTAAATTTTAAGTTACTTTCCACCTTCAAGCTGTTGGGTAGTCTATTAAAACACTTTATACAAGAATAGGCAGGACCTCTCTCAGTAGCAGTCAGTCTGTGGGCTGGAATGTTGTATCCTAGAGTCCTGGTGTTAGAAGGATGCTGCAATTCAAGGTCTGTAAATTTATGTCTGTTCTTAAAAATAAAAATCAAGCATTCGTATACATACATTCCAGGAAGTATGTTATTTTTTATAAACTCTCCTCGACACGACTGAATACAAGTCACTCGCGACAGAGTGCGAACAGCTCTCTTTTGGCTAATGAATGCCCTCTCAGAATCCACGCTGTTTCCCCAAAATAAGATTCCAAAACGAAGACTGGAATAAACATCACGGTGAGACATATATTTGGACAGAACTCTTAAAGAGTAACATGCCGCGTTTACTTTTTTGCACGCCTCAGAAATATGTGTCTTCCAAGCCAGATTCTGATTCATGTGGATCCCCAAAAACTTAGTGCATTCTTCAAGCTGCACATCTCCAGACTGAAGCCTAACCTTTACTGGTACGTCCAGCTTTTTTTGTTTTGATCTGAAGCAAATGTAATGGGTCATGTCCTCATTCAGTAACAACTTGTTACTCAAGAACCAGTCCTGCGCCCGGCTCAAGTTCTCATTTGATATTTGCAGTAAGTCATTTAAGGATTTTCCAATAGCCAAAATGTTTGTATCATCTGCAAAATTGACCAGGCAACAGTCATGGCTGATAATGTTGAAGGCTAGATCATTTATATAGAAAAGGAAAAGCAGAGGACCCATTACACTCCCCTGAGGTATACCCAGCTGAAGACGAGCCTCACTGGAAAAAACCTTTTCCCCATCCTGCTCCACTCGAACTCTTCGAAATGAAATATTTTCATCAAGTAGGTACCCAAATAATGTATATGTCGGCGTCAAACACTGAAAATAGTCATTCCCTGAAATGATTAGTCATTACATGTATAGCCGGCAAACAGCGTATTAGCCTTATAATTACAGTATTTGACTAACCATCCATCAGTCATTCCCTGTGATGCCTGAATCTATTTTAGGAAAACATCGTAATAACAATTTTCAACGTTTGCCGATTGTATAGTCAATCACTGTAATAAATGCAACCCATGACCGAAACGAACTTAAACTAAACCAAACTAATCTAAACTAACCCAAACTAAAACAGGCAAACAGCGTAACGCAAGTTTATAAGTGCATTACTGTTGTTTGCCTAGGCATTACAGGGAATGATTGAATAGATAGTCAAACACTGTAATAATAAGGCTATTACGCTGTTTGCCGGCAATATAATATGTACTGACTAGTAATTTCAGGGAATGACAGATTTCAGTGTTTGACGCCGACATATTATACTATACATGCCGATGCCGGCTGGGCAGAACATTTAAACGCACTAATAGTAATTTTAGTAAACGCGATCTTTAAATTGGGAGTGACTGATATTTGATTTATGCTTTAGATACAAAAATTAAATAGCAATACGAGATATTTTTTATTTTCATTAATTTTAGCGTTTTTAAGCAGATACTCCTTTTAACCATCTCTTTTATTAGCTGTACGTATTTACTGAGGAAATATTCTAAATTTTCTGGTTGTTTCGATCGCACGCACAAAAAGCAGAAAATGATACACATAATGCACAATAAGTGCCAGCCTAATATGTTATCATTTATATAAGGCACGTATTCACTGTTTCACAGTACAAAAAATACATTTAAGGGTTCTTATAACACAAGATTAAGTTTATCCCATGAACATGTCAACACCAATATTGGATAAATGCTTTGAGGTTTTGGTCAATTTAAATAAAAGGCAATCTCTGGGATGCTTTATTTTCTGCCTTGGAGAAACCAGTTATTGTATGTCAGAATATAAGCTTAAATACTATTATAGAGAATATTGATAAGTTCGTGACAATTGTATATCTAAAAGATATATATATCTGTATACTAAAAGAAAAATCTAATATTGAGATATAAAAACTAAGGCTACATTTTTCTACTACTAATGATACCCTTTTATAGATACGTTTTTGAACAAGTAATAGGAGGGCAATACTATGCGGTGCATTGGCATATTATGTTCCTATGCAAACATCGTGGTTAAAACATTGAACCTAATGATCAAATGCTTCCAGGGAGCATACAATTGCATTTTCGGATATTCTGATGATAGGGTTTGGTTAATTCTAGCCTTAATAAGCATATAAATCTAACGAAATTATCAAGTTACGTATTTTGGGAACACAAAAGGATTTTAAAAATTTGACACATGCCAAATTTTCCATTTAAACAAAAATGTATTTTTATTATGGCTATCTTGACATTATCAAGAACTGTTAAGATCTCTAATGTCTTATCCTTAGTAAATGCATTTTTCCTTGCCTTGTTCTGTACTTATTTTCTATCCTTCCGTTTTTAAATTTCTCTCCAAACTATGATTTTAAGGCCACCTATTTTTTATGTTGTGGATGGTATTTTTTGGGTCACCAAATCTAACAGCAACGTTTCTTTCTGACAAGCCTTACTTAATTCAAAGTCGTTAATTTCGCCTTTTCAGCTGCGCTTAATAAGGCTATTTTTAACATTTTTGTTATATTTTAATGTCATCGCCGCCGTTCCCGTTCAGGTGTTGCCTAATACATATTTTATTCTGGTGAATGATACATACAGTGTGGAAAAAAAGTATGGACTACCCCTAATAATAAGGCTGTCTTTAGGTTTCATGAGAAATGCTCGAACACGTCAATTTGGTTTTTCAGTTACCCACATTCTGACTGAATTCATTTGTTTTTTTATTGACATCTCTCAAAAATATGACGTCATCGACTTTTTTTTTTAATGAAAATATATGACATGTGATACATCATTTGAAAGGTCTTTTCTCACTCAGTATGTTCCTAGATTTTTGGGCGATTCTGTCACGCCGTTTCAAAATGGCGACCGTTCAATAGTCAAAATTATCTTAAGTTAACTCCCAGTAAAAAGAAATCTCTTATTTGTAAAACAAAACTATTAATCAATTGTCAATCACACTAAGAAAGTCCTAAGAATGTATCATTCAATGCCTGTCCCATTAAGCTTCGTGGAAAAAGAAATTCGATATCTCAGTAGTAAGTATTACTATCATTGCCTTGTATTCAAATGTTTTTCTTTTTATGTCGCTCAGTGAAAAAGAACGTATTTAAACTATTATGGTGGTTGGTTAGGGAGATCGTCGCAGATCTACTAACGAGGTACGTGAACTTTTTAATCAAATTCATCCAAACCGAACGCCGATTTCGCAATCCACCGTTTGCAAGATTTTTAAGAAAATACGAGGAACATGGCCGTCTTCAAAATTTACTTAAAAGTGGAAAGCCGAAGGTACATGAAAATATTCAGCTTGACATCATATTGGCTGTTGAAAAAAATTCGCATAGTGCCAGTCGGGAAATAGCACTTGATATAGAAGTAAGTCACACATCTGTGCAAACAATTTGGCACAAAGAAAAATATCACTCTTATAAAGTCTGCCTGGGACACGAATTAAATGAGGATGATTTCGAGCGAACACTGCAATTCTGCGAAATCATGCAACCAATTTGTCATCAAGATGAAAACTTTGCCGCCAATATTTTATTTTCGGATGAAAGCGACTTTTTACCTTAACGGTACTGTAAACAGGAAAAATTGTGGATATTGGTCCAAAGAAAATCCACGATAGATTCAAGAAGCTCATAAGCAATCACCTGAGAAACTTATGGGCAGGCATATTGAAAGGTAAAGTGTTAGGACCAATTTTATTTGAAGAAAATCTTACTGGTGGTCCAGTAAGATTCTCTGCAGTTTGATCTTTTGCCAGCTTTAGTCACTCTTTATCCTGACCACAATAATCCCGATTTGCCTAGTTCAAACAGTTGGACACAACAAGCTATGCAAGAGAAGTTCGAAAATATCTCGATTTAATGTTTCCAGGAAAATGGATTGGACGACGGGGTCACGTTGATAGGTCACCAGGTCACCTGATATGACCCCTTTGGACTTTTTTCGTGGGATTATTTGAAATCTAAGTTTTTTTTTTTTAATAGACCAAGAAATATTGATGATCTAAAGTGCCGCATAAGAATGGTAATGGTTAGCAGATCTTTTTTATTTTATTATTATTTCTATAAATTATGATTGTTCTTTTTTGTTATCTTCTTGTTTTGTTTTATTTAATTCTGCTCGCTGTTTTAGTGTAAGTATCAATAAAACTATGCTCAATAGTTTGCGACTTTTTTACTATTGAACCGTCGCCATTTTGAAACGGCGTAACAGAATCGGCCAAAAATCTAGGAACATATTGAGTGAAAAAAGACCTTTCGAATGATATATCACATGCCATATATTGCTATTTAAAAAAAAAGTCGATGAAGTCGTATTTTTGACAGATGTCAATTAAAAAACAAATGAATTTTGTCAGAATGTAGGAAACTGAAAAACTAAATTGACGTGTTCGAGCGTTTCTCATAAAACCTAAAGACAACCTAATTATTAGGGGTAGTCCATACTTTTTTTCCACACTGTATATAATTATGATTTTTTTTTTGTTGTTGCAGATTTGAGAAAAGTTCTTAGGAAAGCCGAAAATCCGGAAGTAGAAGAAGCCTTGTATATTATGGTTTCTATAACAACGTAGAAATCATGTTTGATTTTTAAGTGAAATTCTACGAACAAAAGCCCAGCGTTTTATAAAGAACTCACACCGGTAAAACTAATTTTTTTGCCCGCATTGGTTGGCTCGATAAATTTGAATTAAGCCTGCGGGGAAAGTGTTTCAAGTGATGCTGAAGCAGTCGCACCATTTCAAGAAAAAGTGCAAAATGTTATAGAAGATATGCAGTTAAGTCCAGAGCAGGTGTATAACGCTGACGAATAAGCAGTTTTCTGGAGGGTATTGCCTAGTACAACCTGAGTACACAAGGAAGAAAAATCTGCACCTGGTAGAAAAATATCAAATGATAGAGTTACATTTATGGCTTGTTGTAGTGCCACGGGAAGTAATAAACTGAATTTGTTAGTTTTTGGGTAAGCTGAAAATCCACGTGGTTTTAAAATTTTGATTTACCAGTAGTAGTCTCTACGGAACTAGTAGTAAGGGTAGGATGACGAAAGCAATATGTGTGGATTGGTTAAGGGCTTCTTTCATTCCCCAAGTAAAATATTTTCAAGGATCATCGAATAAACCGTACAAGGCATTACTTCTTGTGGATAATGCTCCGCCGCATCCCCTAGAAGATCAAATTTCTTACAATTTAATTTTCAGATTCCTATTCCTATCTCCCAATTGCACAGCTTTGGCACAGCCAAGGGAGCAAAACCTAATACAGATTATAAAAGCTTCGTACAGAAAACGATTTCTGACCTACATAATAGCACAAAAAGACGGAGATTTCGCAAAGATTTTTAAAAAAATTAGTTTAAAAGAAGCGGTAACTAATTAGATTTCATGCACCTGGAAGCCTATATCCGAGAAGAATATTATAAAAAGGTAGTCTGCACTTTGGCCTGAGTTGTGCGATGACTTCGCAGAAGAAGACATTTCCTTAGCTGAGCCCCGAAAACGACTTCTGATGCCTGTAAACGATATAACTGATATGCTGCAGACCATTAGTCCCAACACTCAGCTAACCGTTGAAGAAATTTCTGACTGGGCAACTGAAAAAAAATAATTTTCTGGTGACACTGATGAAGAAATAATTTAAGATAGGCGATCACAGGCAAGTAATGAAGAGCCTGCAGACTCTGAGGCAGTTGATGATTCTCAGAAGATTAAACATTCAGATGCTGTTAAGAGTTTCTCAACATGCACACAGTGGGCAGAGGAAAACAGTATTCCTTATGAAAAAGTACTTTTGCTGAGGGAAATTCATGAAACAGCTATAAATTATCAAGTCAAAAAAAATAATAAAAAAAAACTTCTGACTTTTTTGGTTCTAAGTAACATGTAAACAATTACCTATGTAAAATAATTTTAGTATTTTAATTTCTTACTATGTAATACATACATACATAAGTACATATATGTAAGTATGTATTTTGGATTTTATTTAAATTACATATTGTAAAAATAATATGCATGAGTGTAGATAAGTATAATGAATATCCTTTTTTTAGTACCTATTATGTTTGAAATATAAATATATTTTGCAGTTAATCATTTATGACTAGATCTTGGTTTTATTTCTAAGTTATTTCACAGAGCTAGGTGCCCACAAATTACCAACTTAATCCCTCTTGCTACGCCCATGGTTTACGATTACCGGCGGATATGCGGTTGATTTAATTGCGAAGAAATCAAAGTACACCATAGCGATTGGGTATACTGACTAAATTTTTGGCTGTATACCCCATGATTACGGTTAATATAGTAATTTTAGAATGGTAATTATGGATTATTTTTCTAAAAATACACTCACATCATAGCAAATGCAACGCAGCAAAATAATAAGTACGTCGCCACCGAGCACTTGCATTAAAACCGAGCGGCATTTAACTTTATTAATGCAGACGTATTATATATTTTTAATACCTAAATATACTTTTTTAGAATTAACAGGGTTTAATTCCGCAGTAATACACAAACAGTTTATAGTATGTTGAGTATATTATATTTTTTAAAACTTCGACAACTCGCCAATCCGGCGAACCTAAAAACTATATGTGTCCGAACTATTTAAGTTATACTGTAACTATTTTGCTGCTGGAGATAAAATCCAATTACTCCAGATAATAATGAAGTCTACCGTCTTAAAGTAGATTTCATATAATATAATTATCTATAGACTTAATGAATGTTGAGTTGCATTAAGTTGGGGTTTCGTTTCGCGGTGAAGAATGGAGAAAAATCTGAATTGATGATATCGAAGAAGTCAAATTAATCTTCATTCTAATTTCAAATAAAAAACCCTGAAGGGATTAAAACAGAACGCCTCGTACCTTGAATAGCTTGCCAAAGGATCATAGAACCCGACATTCTTAACACTTTTAAGGATTAATTTTTGCTGCGACTTTAAACTTGAGACCTAGGCAACGGTCTTTTATTTTTTAAAGAGTGAGATGCTATAAGTTTTAAGTTTCCGTCCTAAGAGAGTATTATGTCGACAAGTAATTATTCTAAATTTTTAAAAAGAAGTTTTCCAGGGAGTACCTACTCTATTTCGTATCTCGAATAAGATTGTAAGGTGTCGGATTACATAAGAAGTTTGAAAGAATATAAGGCTTATATCTGAAGTTTTTCCTAGAGACTTAAAAACACATTATAGATGTAGTGAAAGTAGCAAGAAAACTTACCTATATGTTTGGGCTAGAATATAATACTAATATATAAGAGATAAACAAAAAGTAAAAAAGCAAATAAATTATTTGTTTTCAACTAGGAGTCATAAAATAGAGACGATAGAGAGAGTGAGAGTGAAACCGTTTTGTTTACATCTCGTAATGTGAAATTTTTGTAACGCAAACACGTTAAATAATTGAACTAGCCTATACTGTATTACGTTTACAGGGGTGATCATAAAAAAGTCCAGCTCGATTCATGTCCTTTTAGATGGAAGAATGTGCTTGGGAAATCAAGTTGTATTTCCAATATGCACATTAGTTAAGCGCATTCATCCGGGCCAACCCCTTTAATGAGGGTAATTTATCAAAAATAGCAACGGAGAGTGCAGATAGAATAAAAAAAAATGTTGCAAGCAAGCAAAATTTGTCAAAGCAATTTCTAATCGAGTTTTTAGTATCAACTTTAACCTAATGTAGGTTGTCCACTTAAAGAGCTATTTACAATAAGTATGCTTGCTTTTTAATATTTCGATTGATCTAAAATAAAGCGGCTTAATCTATTGAGAAAGGAGGAAGTAATAAATTGTCTGTTGTATGAATGGCTTGTCGTTGAACAGGTATAAAACGGTTCTGTCCGAAAAGAGTAATAGAGGAGTTTAGCATCTGAGTTAGTGCTCGGAGTTTTTTCATTATGAGTCACGTTGTATATTCGAAGGAGCTGTGTATTCGTATTTCTAGTCGGTAGCAAAGGCAGTAAGTAACAACTTTATAAAAACGTCTCTCCCCCCTCTGACAGACGAACGTGGCATCACGGCGACTACAGCCAAGGAAAAAGCAAACATGCTCGCCAAAATGTTTTCCTCGCACTCTACCTTTGACGTCCCCCAAGGTAAGGCTCTCCCCACCATATCGAACATCAACACTGTACCATTGCAGAAGTCAAGTTTCATCACCGTGATATTCGTAAAATCCTTAAAGAACTAGATGCCCAAAAGGCATCAGGACCGGATGGAATACGTGCCATCGTATTAAAGAACTGCGAAAATGAACTAACACCCGTTTTTTCCTGTCTTCTTTCTCTGTCTTACGGAAAAGGGATTTGCCCATCTTCATGGAAAGTCGCTCGAATACAACCTGTTCCAAAAAAAGGCAAGAAAACCACGCCCTCAAATTATTGCCCAACTGCCTTGCTTCCAATAATCTCCAAAGTCATGGAACGTGTAGTCAATCAGCAACTACTCAAATACTTCGAGAACCACATAATAATCAGCGAAAATCAATACGGCTTTCGCAAAGAGAGATCGACAGGAGATATATTGGCCTATGTCACTCATATATGGACTAGGGCAATTGAGAACTAAGGAGAGTCTTGAAAGATTGCGTTGGATATTTCGAAGGCATTCGACAGAGGTTGTCATGACGGAATGCTCAACAAACTGCCGTTCTTCGTACAGCTTCTGTCAGCTGCTGGCTTGCCAGTTTCCCTTAAAACAGATCTCTGCATGTTGCAGATGATGGACACATCTCAGACACATTCACCATTAACGCGGGCGCAATACTTTCACCAACTCTGTTCCTCAACTATACTAATGGCCTTATGACCAAAACGAATAATCTTGTTTACAGTTTTGCATATGACAGCACCCTTGACTCCCAATTTAGATTAGAAAAGCCTTTACCAGCGACTGAGACTTATCACCGCAGACGGGAGCATATTACAGCAATTAATCAAGCCCTGAAGAAAGTTTAAACTTGGGGCGACAGAAATTTGGTCCAGTTCAATGCAGCAAAGACCCAAGTAGCCACGTTTACCAAGAGGGCCAATACGGCGGGCCCTAACATCATTATGGCATGATCGACCATTCCTTCATCTTCGTAAATCGGACTGCTGGGTGTCTCGGTCAACAGCAATATGTCCTGGCATAACCACGTTGCTAGCATCGTAGAATCAGCCTCCCCAAAGCTTGGTGGGCTCTATCGCAATTAAAAACTGTATATATACACCGCAGCCGTTGTTCTTGCTCTACAAATAGCAAATAGCAGTGCTTAGAATATTGCTTCCACATCTGGGGTGCCATACCAAAGCACACCCCAAAGCTGCTGGATTCCATTCAGAAGAGAACTGTGCGTCTCATTGGCGACCCGGAGTTGACTCGAAATCTGGATAGTCTGGAACACCGCAGACATGTGGCCGAAGATTTGGCGCGCTTCGTCCCACCCCCTAGCAACGCCTGTCAGACAATCACGACAGACGGCATGAGCGCACCAGTTCATCATACAACTAGAAACACTTGCTTAGAAGAACTCCTTTGTCTGGCGCACTGCATTATTGTGGAACTCACTCCCAGGACATCTGTTTCCCCCTAATTACAAACTACGGCAATTCAAGAACCGTGTCAATCAACATCTTCGCATACACACCGCTCGTTGAGTGCCATAGGATCTCCCTTTAGTGTGTGTGCCACAGCCTTAAAAAAAAATTGTGCAGCTGCTGGGTAATATCATTGTTGAAACATAGGTGCTTGCAAAGAACTAATAGTATTAGTTGTAAAACGGTGTGCTTAAGACCACACGATAGAAGTGAAAACTTCAACAATGCGTGAGAAATATTATGAAATATCAGTATTTTGTGTGTAAAAATTTACCGCGAAATCTCCCATAAGACGGGCAGAAATCGCCACTTACCGCTTTAAAAATGTTCTCTAATTATGAACAATTTATTAATTTTTAAATCGTTTTAAATGAGAATATTTACTTATCACAAAAACTCTGGGCATCGATATGCTAAAAATAAAATTGTACGTCGAAATCTGCAATAAAATCCACCGAAAATGTCCTGGATCCTGAGCAAAATCTTACGAGATGTATTTCCTCAAATGTTTTCAATTTTCTGCATGTTTTAATTTAACTTCAATTTTCTGGTATTTCCCGATGTCGTAATACGCTGAAATTAGATGTTTCAAACAAAAAATCAAAACAACCACCAATTCTGCATTTTCAATCGGTTCAATGCCATTTTTTATATCTTCTGTCCGTATTTACCCTCTTTAATGTGCAAAAGTTTGGCTGCTTTAAATTATTCGGTTTTCCAGTAATAAAATATTAGTGGTGTCGTGTCAAAACTCGAAATACTGCAAAGCTTAAAATCAACTCGCTCACCCAGTGTAAAAGGCATCTTCATTTTTAAAGTGTCTTCTAACGTAGTTGTAGATCCGGGCCAAGTAATCGGCTTTTCTAAAAAAAGTAATTCGAGAAAAAACTGAAACATTAATTTTTTACCAAACCCATTATTTTGTTACATTAAACATTTTTATATGATATAAAAGCTTGTCGCGAGATTTTTCTGTTTAAATTTCTCGCGACAAGCTCTTTTATCATATAAAAATGTTTAATGTAACAAAATAATGGGTCTGATTTACTTCAAAATGTATTTTCTTCTTTTTAGTGCATTTAAATAAAAGCTTGTTTTTATATTTTTTTTACTTTTATTTATTTTTTACTTTTTAGTAGGTATTATGGTATAGCAAAATCACAAATTTAGTAAATATTATATTTTTATTTATAAAACTTAGATTCGTAGTATATAATAAAAGCCATTTTGAATCAGCCATTTTGAATTTTCAATATCTGATAAAAAAATTATATTCCTTGTGCCTAAAACCCCCTAATACCAATTTTAATCCAAATCGGACATTCTTTAAGTAGTGCCTTCACCACTAACCTTTAAAGGGAGGTGGGAAATGTAAGCAACACCACTGTCTTCATAAGAATAAACAATGGCAACACGATAGTTTTATATTTTCATTTGAACTACAAACGCTGTTGCGCGTAAAACCCTTTTAATGTGTTAGCGAGATATAATGAATCAGATGATACCTACCCTTAAGGATGCGGCCAGCGCAACATGTGTGCTCCGACTTGCTCGTCGGCGTGGGAGTGGGTCAATTACTTACTTTTGACCAGGGCGCCACCAGTTTGAAGTATCCAAATCCGCAGATCCAAACAGGAAGATCCTCGGTCTTAAGAATCCATAAGGGCGATCCAAAATCGACGATTATCCGCTACGCAAGGGCGTTTTAAAATCAACTACTATCAACTACACTGGTTGGATTGAGACATTTCAGAGCAAATAAAAAACGGTCACGTTCGTGCAGGTTTAAATTTATTGGCGTTCGTTATGTTAGACGACAACGTGTTGTCCTATTTCTTTCAATAAACAAAATGATATAAATATATAACAAAAGGTAAAATACCTCGGTTGGAAACACTTAATAACTTGATATATGCTCACAAATATTGAACTAGATCATATCAGATGTAACAGTATGACGTAATAAATGATTACAGAAGATAAAAAAAACAATTCCAACTAATTAAAAATAAACGCAATATGCATAAAATATATATCGTCACATCAACTAATAATTTAAAGTTATCAGGATAATAGTCCTTACTATTAACTCCGTTGCGCGTGTACCATGGTATACGTGTCGCAGTTGTACATGAATAAACCTTAAAATTTCAGTTTATGAGATACCGCTATGTAAATTATTATAATCAGTTATTTAGTCAATCAGAACAACAATGTTTATCATTTATCACAATTTGAATTAAATTGTAAGAATGTTGAAATAAAGCATAAAAAAAACTATGAGCATTAATTGGATCACACTAGTAAATATCGCAGTTATTTATATACGCATTGGTAAGCTTTGCTTACACCTAATCAGTTCCAACAATAATTATATCAATACTTCGCAGAAAGAAATAAAAACACGCAATTTACTACACGCTGGAAAATACTAATAACACGCCAACAACATTAAGTAAACAGATCACAGTTATAATCTAAACTTATCTTAACTGTCTTTGCCGATGTCACCTACGGCCTTCTGCACGCGGACTTCAACTATGTACCTTGGGACCATAAACTCTCAGTGGCAACTAAGGTAATTCCTTACCTCTACGGCTGCAGTTGGTACTAATAACACACAACCAACTGTATTGACTGGCAGCTACTTGGTTAGCTACTTAATCTCTCTCCAAGCAAAGCTCGCTCCAAACAACAATAGCTTGCTCCAGATACACAACTCCAAGCAAAACAGCTCCAGCCAAAAATAATAGCTCCTGGTAAAACTGGCTTCCAATAAAAATGACTCCCCGGAAAACTGGCTCCCGTACAAAGAAAAAAAACCCTGAAAGAGAACAAGCGCTAAGTATGCATTCACTTACTGCAATTTCAAGCAGCTCCTCTTTCAGAACACTCCCAATTCAATGAGTATTTGAAAATAATAATGAGAGTATTTAAAAATAATAATATTAGTCGTTTTGCCAAAATGCGAAGGTTATTATGACCTTATCATCTCACCCTACAGGTGAAAGACATCCAATACTAAGAAAACTGACCAATAATATCACCACTGTATGCTCTTATAAGAGTTCAGACCCCCAGGCAAGAACAAAGCTTGTCCATTTATGACATTAATATGAAATCTAAATTTACAAAGCTTATGTACGACTTTACAAGTTCTTATAAGCAAAATTTAAAGTAGAAATTAAATTTATCAAAGATTATATACAATTTTATACATTATTATACCTTATTATACAATACGGGTGCCCATAAAGACAAAGAATCTGCTATGAGTGTTCGACTGCAATATGATACGAGAACTATATCATGAACTATTATTTAATACGCTTATTTTCCCTAGAGTATCACTTCTTGTAAAAATAATGAGTGTGAATAAATCATGCTTTGCCTGTTCCAGGCCTAAATTATCTTTTGTTTGATGATATTGCATGATTTACGTGCAAAAATTAATAAATTTTCGAAAGTAACATTCTCTATATAGCAATATTGTGCAGTATTTCAATCCCCTCTGAGACCCGTTAAAAAAACTATAATGAAATTACTTCTACTCTGGTAAAATAAATCCCCTCTGTACAGAAAATAAATGAGTATGTACAAAATATAAGATATGTATATTTATTTACCTAACTACTTAGGGTTTTTCGATGGTAACGACGAATTGGGGAGCAAACGCTCTCTTCTACAGACATTCCTCGAAGAAGGAAACGGCGTACTTGGTTCCAGAATACACTGCACGTGGCAAGTTACAAATCCAAAATCTTGACTTTAGGCAAAATCCAACCCATCCACAGTCAAGCCATAAACTACGCCACACTCTATCGCCCGAAAAAGTAATATTCCCCTCAGGGTGAATTAAAAATTCTTAAACTTTTATCAGACATATATACGCACTACCTCCTAAGAAGGTTTGCCGAAGAAAGAGGACGATATCGAGCCAAAAACGAGTACCTAGGTCCTGGAATTCGATGTTAAAAAGCTAGTAAAAACTCGAACCATAAGCCCGTTCCACACTGTCCTGTAATCATACGCAAACTACAGCAGCCGATGTCGCCAAATTTACTAACATCTACAATATGCAATGAAACGTATCGAAGGCTGTATGATATTATACATTGCTGGCAGAACAAAGAAATCCAACGCTAAATCCATCATCGACAATGACCAGACAACCAGCAACTATCTTGTTCCGGCCGGCGTCATTTACAATTTCTAATATCCAAACTGTTCAACGCATTCAGTCGATTCGATCATAAACGTACCTTTAGCTCCAGTCGGTTTTTTTCCTTGCTAAAACCATATATTTAATACTGCAAATCAGTTCGAGCAACGTTGCCAAGTTAGGGAACATACGCATTTAATAACATATCTTGACTGCATATTTTTAACGCGAAAGCGAAAAAACAGTCGTTCAATCAAAACTGACGATAGCACATCAATTAATTATGTATATTCCTGTTGGCCTAAATCGCAACCACGTAAAAATTACAGGGCGATCACTTTGCCAGTTAAATATCTGGCAACGTTCCAAGAATAACCCTTTTCATTAAAAGTTCCAAAGTGAATTATATTTAACGCGTCCGTAGGCAACCAACAATTCTTTTAAGGTATACTTACGCCGAAATAAGAAATTAGTCGCAAGGTATTAAGGGTGGAATCATTGACTTTATTCGACTTCTATCTGTTACATATTCATGCTAAATTGTTATGTAACAACGCATCCCAAATTTGAAGCCAATTGGATATGTAGAAGTCAACTAAAATGGACTTGCAACATTTAACCCAAAATCGGCCATGTTGAATCTGCCATTTTAAATTTTCAAAATCTGATAAAAAATTAAAATTCCTTGACCCCAAAAAAACCCATATATCAATTTTAAACGAAATCGGACATACTTTAAGTAGTGCCCCCCTACCTTACCCTTGAAAGGGAGGGGGGAGTGTAAGCAAGACCATAGATTTATATTTTCATTTGAGCTACAAACGCATCCCAAATTTGAAGCCAATTGGATATGTAGAAGTCAGCTAAAAATGACTTGCAACATTTAACCCAATATCGGCCATGTTGAATCCGCCATTTTGAATTTTCAAAATCTGATAGAAAATTCATATTCCTTGTCCCCAAAAACCCCTATATACCAATTTTAAACCAAAATCGTACATACTTTAAGTAGTGCCCTCTCCCCTACCAGCCCCGTCTCCAGGCTTTAGGCCGCCCGAGGCGAGCGGGAGTTGGCCGCCCCTTACAACAGACCAATTAAGGAGACAATAATGATCTATCCGGCGAATAGGCGCCCGCGCGGTTTTTAACCAGTAGGTTCCGGTATAAGGAGATGACCTGCAGGGTCTATATTTTCATGGTAGATGTACCCCGTGGGGGCTACCTGGAATTAAATCGGGTATGCCGGGGCTCGATTTTAAGGGGGGTTTTGGGGGGCTATATGGAAATCGCGTGGTTTTTCGCGATTTCTGGCAAAACGGAAGCTCGGAGCGTAATTTTTCCGCGACCAAACTCCGCCAAGAAGAGTCGAGATTGGCCGGTTAGTGGGTACCCCCCACGCGCCCCGTTTCCCGTATTTTTATCGAGAAGTGGGGGAAATCGCGAAACACGTTTTTTGACGAGTAGTTTCCGGCAGACAAAAGAAGAATTTCGGCAAACGGCAAAAACCGTATTTTTACATCGACCTAACCTTCATTTTGTCCCATAGGAGCCGGAACCTACCTGGAACCTATCGGCTTTTTTTTCGATCGATTTGAAATTCGGCATGTATGTAGAGGACCTCAAAGCCGACAAAAAGGTTCTTTACGAAAGAAATAGTATTCTTAGTTTTCGAGAAATCGGCCGTTTAAATTCGAGAACGGTCGTAGCTCCAAAACTACGGCTGATACGAAAAAAATACATACCACTAAAAAAATGTATTTCGACGGCCTTTAGCCCGTATGTGAGTCGTCGAACTTAAAAAATATATAGCCGTTTTTTTTTTTCGAAAAAGGGGATTTTTTTTCAAAAATTATTTTTTGCTTTTGAAATTTTTTTTTTTTATGTTAATAACATGTAAATGGACCCCTTTAATCGTTTCCGTGATAAAAACGCATTTTTTTCCAAATATTTATTCGGGAAAATTCACAGAGTAATGTGTACCCTAAAAAAATCGAGATTTTCATTAAATCGGCTATAATTCGAAAACGGTAAGAGTTAGAGGTAAACTTTAAATGGGAAAAAGATGTGTCTCGTTGGGTACTATAATGTGCCGTATCCAGTTTGATTGCACGACCTTTCGTTTCGACCAAACGTGATTTTTATATTTTCTTCATTTGTGTGGTAACGGAGAGATATCTCAAATCGGTTTACGCCAGTATCTGCGCGGTCTTAAGGTCGATCGAAAAGCTCCTATAAAGTTTTTCGATAGGAGTTGAAATAAGGTAGATATTCGATAAAATGTAATTTTTTTCTCAAAATCTAGCATTTTTCTTCAAATATCGGCACGAAATAGGGAATTTCGTAGGGGATCTTTTTTATTTCGAATATAGTATGGGGGGGTTTTTAGGTGCGTTGAGTTCAATTTTAGCATCGAAAAGGTCGTATGAGTTATCTGTACTGAAATATTTCGAAAACAGTTGAATTTTTTTAAAAATGTATTGTTTTACCACCCTGTATATGATTTTGGAAATTTTGTTTGTACGTTGGTGATATGCAAGTGGATCGTTCTAATCCATTTGGTAATAAACCGGGAAATTTTTTTTTTAAATATATTTTTTTCTAAATAATTTTGAAGTGGGTACTTTGAAGAGCGGTATTTGGGGGCACGGAGTTCGAATTTTTAGTCTAAAAAATCGTGCCGTTAAGAAATATTTCGAAAATCGGGGATTTTTTGGGAAAATTTCTATTTTTAACACCCTGTATGTTATTTAAAAAAAAATTATTTGTACGTGGGTGACATGTACGTGAATCCCTCTAACCGTTTCTGTAATGAAAGCAAAAAAAAAATTTTCAAAAATAATTTTCGAAAAAATTTTATTTTGATGTGGGTACTCTAAAGAGGGGTATTTCGGGGGCGGAATTCGAATTTTTGTTCTAAAAATTGCACGAGTTTGCTATACCGAAATATTTCGCGAAAATAGGGAATTTTTTAAAGAAATTTCTATTTTTAACACTCTGTATGTGATTTAAATTTTTTTCTTTGTACGTGGGTGACATGCATGTACGTGGATCCCTCCGACCGTTTCTGTAATGAAAATGAAAAAAAAATCAAAAATAATTTTCGAAAAAATTTATTTTGATGTGGGTACTTTAGGGACGGGTATTTGGGGGCGCGGAGTTCGAATTTTTGGTCTAAAAAATCGCACGAGTACGTATATGTAGTATGCGCTCGCTTCACCCTCAATATGTACTACCTACATGATGTTCAGTAATCGATCAATCAATCGGGTTGCGTTTCGGCCACTTCCGTGAAAAATTTCCTGAATCGCTTTGGAGCGATGTCGCCCGTCCCTAAAGATGTGTTAAGTCGCGATTGTTTATTAGCAGTTGCGACTGTTAATGCGATTTTTCATTCACTGCGAATTTAAACTGCTAATGCTAATTGCGAATAGACCGTTATGTTATATAGTGGGGTTTAATTTTTTAAGGCGTTGCTTATTATTGCATACAACGCGCGATGAGCTGTTTATAGTACGAATGAAGCGTTTTATATATTCATTCCGAGAGTGTTTACCGTGTTACATACAATCACATTAAAACTTTATAGAGAAAATAAAAACGGCCGCCCCTAAAAATCGGCCGCACGAGGCGGCTGCCTCGCCGCCTCACCCCTGGAGACGGGGCTGCCCCTACCCCGAAAAGGCGGGAGGTGTAAAGTTAACAACTTTATAATATTGTATTGTCATCGGAACTATAAACGTGAGTAGTTCTAATTCAGCGTGCAACATTTGATTACAGACAGATCCACAGGTGAAAGTAAATAAAAGCTTGTAAAAATGCTACTGATTTCGCCGATTATTGACATCAGATGTCACTTGACGGATCTTGCACATAGCGAATTCTTAGAAGAGAGTGTATACACGGAGAAAACTATTTTCCTCGTTTTAATACTGAAAGGCATGACATTTCTTTTCATATGATGCAATAAGATAATAATACATTAGACAATGATATTGGATTATCATGAGTCACAGTACACTACAAACTAGCCACAAAAAGTCACTTCTACTCCGATAACACTTCTTTTTATTTTTCCAGTGGATGTAGAAAACTTTTGCTGTCGGCAGCAGTAAGAGTTATCAAGAGTGAAATTGAATTATTTAATGAAAATATTGTCGATATTGTAGAATAGTGACAGGCATATTAGACATAACATGACAGACTAGCCTACTGAATTTTTTAAAAAACTCGGTCTTGGATTGGAAAAACCAGCGGTAACAAAATAATTTTTCTGTCACTGAGTTTTTTCATCAAGACAAAGTTTTTTATGACAGTGGCGCACACACTAAAGGAAGATCCTATGGCACTCGACGAACGGTGTGTGTGCGAAGATGTTGATTGACACGGTTCTTGAATAGTTGTAGGTTGTAATTAGGGGGAAACAGATGTAACGGGAGTGAGTTCCAGAGCAATGTAGTGCGGCAGACAAAGGAGTCCTTATAACGCGACGTTCTAGATGTTTCCAGTTGTACAACGAAGGGATGCGCTGTTGCCGCTTGTCGCGACTGTCTGACAGGCGTTGCTGGGGGCAGGATGATACGGGCCAAATTCTGGGAATATCTGCCGTGAAAATATCTGTAACACAGGGATATCTCGGCCACATGTCTGCGGTGTTCTAGACTATCCAGAACCCGAATCAATTCAGGGTCGCCGACGAGCCACACCTCTCTTCTGAATGGAATCCAGCACCTTTAGGTGCTTAGGTGCGGCACCCGAGATGTGTGAGCAATATTCTAAGCACAGTCTTATTTCAGCTTTGTAGAGCAAGAGCAGCTGCTGCGGTGTATAAAGTTTTTTGTTGCGAAATAGTGATCCAAGCTTCTGCGAGGCTGATTTTGCGATGTTGGCCACGTGGTCATGCTTACTTCGTCTATTGGATGACGAAAAGTTTTATTTTTACTGATGTTTGAAACAAATATACATTTCACCTAAGCCTTTACTCTATTATGTGACTTTTGAAATCCTAAAAATGATCATGTGTGAATTTTTGGTATTGGTCTGCTATAGCCTATATGTATATTGTATAATATGTGTCTAAATATGTTAATAAAACTAGTTAATAGAAAAAAAATATTTTAATGGTTTTCTCCATTATATCTCCAATGGCAAAGCAAATTGTCAAAGTTGCTAAACATAGGTTATAACAGAACGCAAGAAAACGAATATAATGTGAGAAAAAAATATTTTTGAACAATTAAAAAAAGTGCGCTGACTTACCGGGAAAAGGATATCCGGTTAGGATAGAGGTAATGAAATTGAAAATTAAAATTATAAAATCGATTGCATGGCAACCTACTAAACTATACTTTTTCTAAACTTAAAAATCTACCTATTTTGTTCGATTAAGGGATCCTAGTAACTGTTTTTCCCGAAGATGAAAACAATTTTTTCGATTTTTTGTGAATCTATCTCGAAAACCGTTAAAGATAAAAACTTGCGGTTTTCGACGATTACTGACGAAAAATAGTATATAAATGTTGAACCTCATTATGATGAAAAATGAGCACCTGTTAGGACATGTCTTCCAGCGGTTAGTACCTGTTATACATGGTATTTGTCAAATGTTACATTGACAGTGTGGCAGAATAGACTGCGCCTACTTAAATCGATCAGTGAACATCTCGAAATATTTTAAAAAATACGTAGCCTAACTGGGTAGGTACCACGATTTCACTAAACCCAAACCGAACGATGGACACATCACTGAACCTTATACTTCTTACTTTTTGTCCTTATTTATTTTGAATTATTATGATATCTAACCTATTAGTTTATTCTCATTATATCAGATGTTTCTTTTAATTTTCTTTCGATTGATTTGTTTTTAGGGAATATTGTAGTTTTTATGTTATTTATATAATTTTAATTTTAGTTTTGTCAACGAGAGAAAGACTTTTCTTGACTATAATTGTATTTTTATCTAAACATTCTGCATAATTACCCCGATATAAGTGAAAACCTTTCTTATATTATTAGCTTGAGAACCTAAAAAAAAATTACAATACCTGAAATCCGAGTTTTTTTACGTAGAACTTGAAGAACGTGATGAAAAAAGTATAATGATGGTAAAATTGATAACTAGCAATCCACGCAACGCGACCTCAATCTAAAAATGTCCAGTGAGATGCGAAATTTAATATGATTGTTTCAAAGCTTTCAAGAGAAGTTTTTCCAGTCGCTAACTCTTTAATGGGAAGAACCTTCATGTTAGACAAGCATAAAAGTGGTGTGTCATTACGAAGACCAAGGTAAAATAAATAAGTTGGCTAGACTAAAACAGAGTTTTATCCTCAATGAAACAGAATTTTTGCACTCTACGCGCGTTTCACTATCCATGTTAGCAATCAAGTGATGACTAAAACTGCTTTAATCATCTCCTGATGATGCTAACATGGTTAGCAAAATGCACGTCGAGTGCAAAAATTCGGTTTCGGTATTGTGGATAAAACTCTGTGCATTTTGCCGAAGATTCCAAACCCCAACAAAGTTGACCATGTTAACTCAGGGTCGTTTTGGACAGATGTGAGAAAGAATCACTAGTGTTCAGTAGTCCTTGGATTAGATCGATGCATCCGTTTAAAAGTGGGAAGTGAAGCGCCGACATTGACTAGAACAAGACGTCGCAAAACGTAGGTATGTGTGTGTATTCAACATATATATGCTCCTGTAGACTTAAGTGATATCTATAACTAAGGGTCCCATATAATTATATGGAATATGGTGAAATTTTGATCATATTTGATACTCGATTTTACCCAATAGTTTGGGATATGGCCCTGTATATTGGAGGGAAGAGCAGCAATTTTGCTTTGTCAAAAATACCTCTGCTATTGTCTAGAAAGCAATAAACATATCCGTAGAATTTTCCACACATTAAGATGCAGAAAACTGATGCCGTAATTTCCTAAACCTTAAAGCATCTTAAAGGAAATCAGGTTTTCCGCAGGAAAAGGGTAATAACAATATTTCTATCAGCCATTTGAATATCGGGAATACCGAACAATGCTTCCAGAAAATCTATAACGTTTTATATGTGGGCATTCTGTAGGGTTTTAACAGCCCTGTATTTTATGAGACAGGTATCGTATTTTTCGTCATTCAAGTTTAATTTAAGTGACATTTGTTTTCAAATTAACGCGCCTGATGGATTGTTTGGCTAGCTTGTAGTAATCAAGTATGGTGTAGTGCGTAGATAAATAACTTTAAAAGCTAAATTCTGGAAAAGTGCTGTAGAACACCTCCCAAGAAGAGTCGCTAGAAAACTTTATATGAAACTAAATTACGAATAGTTTAATTTGAAACATAAAATATGAAACATGAAATATCTACTCGAATCATTTGAAATTTTTGCTCTCTTATCTGAATTTTATATGTAGCTACTGTGTAATTTCGGTTAGTTATGTATTTTTACAATAATTAAGATTATCATGTTGCTTATAATTTGGACAAGCGCAACTTCTTGTTGTAAATTGTTCTATTTATATGACTCTCAGTATGAAATAAATAGTTTCGGATTATATTGTATGCAGCGACAAAACATACATATTCTAAGTTTACAATTTTTAAAGAAAATGTCTTTACTGCAGTGTAAAACGGTCCTAAAACCCTCATAGCTTCACACAAAGGTGAGTTTTCCAAACAAAATTCCGGTTAGTAGACGGAATTTATATCAAACGTCTCTAAGGAAAACGAGATTGTCCAATAAGTTTTTATTTAAGGCGAACATACGACGCTGAAAACCTGATTACGATATCGTATCTTGTGCAAACGCTGCCTAATAAAATTTGCGCGGCGCTTTCCCGGAATATCTAATAAAATTTAAGAGCAAAAGGAATTGTAGCTAGTTTAGTGCAAACTAAGAAGATTTTCTGTTAAAAATAAACAATATTATGCATATATGTTGCAACAAAAATTCGTCTCAGTTACTCAGTTGTATAAAGTAGAAAATGTCTCAAATTTGGAATATTGCAAAAATACCTCATATCGAATTTCCACAAAAATATAAATTTAGGTATATATACATTACATTAAAACACAGCCCGAGCAGCTTCTTGACCTTAGCTATAAGTCTAAAGTATAGCCAGCATTCATATTTTCAATGGAACACCTTAAACATTTTTACGGATCATATAACAAAGAAAGTTACCTAGAAAGAGTTTAATCGGACATTATGGGGAAAAATTCATATTATGATGCACGTTCCAAAAATCAAAAACATAATTAGCTCTATCAAACGTACCAGGCATGTTGAAATTTTGGATAGAAATGATAGATTTCAACTTTATTGGAAAATTATTTTTTTAATAAAAATCAACAGCTAACGTTTCGACACCAAGTACTCTCGGACTATTAGACTTGTTACTGTGATTATTTGTAATAGTTAGGTTATAATCATTCAAGGTTCATAGTAACGACGATAACGTTTGTTTCTATTTTCAAACCTTTTTCAATGAAATTTTAGGTAACTTAATATTCATATTTTAACCTAAACGTCAAAGTATTGGAAGAAATATTTCTTTAAATTTCCCATAATGTATCAGAAGTAAAGTTATTTATTCATACTATTACAATTGCCGAAATATTGAACATTTCTTACGATTTTCTGCGTGTTTCAATTTAATCTTGATTTTCTTATATTTCACGATCTCGTATGGAAAATTGTCAAACTTTTTGATAGCAGAGATCACGGGGTTTACGAATCGGAGATTGATTTCTTGAAAATAGCTATGCATTGGCTGGCACGTACGCTTAAAGTGACAGAAAATTAAAAAACCTTCGGAATTTTCAGTAGAATTTTTTTGGTATTTTCTACTCACATCTCCCCTCACTAATGCACGAAACTGTTCTTTGTATTCATGTTGTAATAGGAATTTGTTGGGTACCCTTTCTTATTTACATAGTAAGCTCTCTAGCTGTAATTAAATTTACCAGCTCAACACTACGGTTCAACCATAGTGCTGAGTTTTCTCCCATTTTGGTTAATTTAACAGTAGAGCAGCTTTAAAAAACTTTATGTTTATAGCTTGTTTGGATTTTGCGTTAAATATGATTTTTTGTTTAATATGTAGCATCAAATCATGTTTCGTTTTTTATGGTGATCCATATAACTCTTTAAATCGAAATATCTCTATTATTTTTGAAATCAGAAAAAAATATTCCGAACAAAAATTAGTTGAGTTCATCTACTTTTACACATGCTTTTGGCGGAATGTATATATGGTATTTCAAAAAAATAAGGCACATGCCAACATTGTTTTTTTAAATGTAATATATCACTTTTACAATGATTTTGAATTGTATTTCAAAATACTGAAAATTTTAGATTTACGAAATACTATGCTTTTTCCACATAATTGAAACTAGCTGCTACCTGGATATAAACATTTTATTTTGTTGTTGAACTGACCTAAGTTTAAAATCATGGTATTGATTTAAATAAAATTCCCTTAACTGGTCTATAACTACCTTGTTTCATGATTTATACCTTACTAGGCGACCCGGCGAACTTCGTACCGCCTAACAGTCAATGAATGTGTTGTTAACTTTTAGCTAAACTTAATTTAGGATTTTAAGTTCAATAGTTTATTAATATAATATATATAAGGAAAATAAATTCAATAAAAGTAGATGATAAAATCTGGAATGATTGAGACCAATCGATTGGATAGTCGTCATTAACTCTCTATATTTTTGGTTACATTTCGATTCAAGTATTTTCTATTTATTTCACTATTTTCCGTTGAATTTCTATTCTATAATGTGTAGTATGTCACTGACTTGCAGTGTACATCAATTATTACAAAAAAGCTATAAGCATGTGTGACGTGAGCTGTCAGTTGCGGAAGATGGCGGAGTTCCAAACTTAGTTTATTTAAAAACTATTTTTTTCTTCAAACGTCAGTAAATCCGTCATTACTCGACTGTGTAGGCGGCCATGAAGTTTCGTTTTTCCTCCGCCGGAGCTTTACTTTTCACTTTTCCGCCGGCGGAGGTAAAAGTGTTGTCATAGCAACATAGATACGATACAAACAGAAAACAAAATAAGCGTCAACAACTCAAGATTTATTAAACTACAATTTGTATTTATCACTCAATTTGTGACTGCATTTCTAAAAATCACTAATTTAGGAACAAATTGGTTATTATTTAATCGAACTTACTCAATAACTGCTTATCAATACGAAATTAAAACGCAATCGGAGACGCATCTTAAAAAAATAATTATTGTTGACAGTGTCCACTGACAGCTTTATGTTACATTATATTCACCGACACCCATGATACAATAAACGGAAGGTATGATACCTAACCGTCTCAAATTCGTTCGCTCCGCGCATTGACGTCATTGCGTGATTGGCTTCTATTGAAATGCATACGTTTATAGGCACATAATCATTATGTTTTACCTATTTTCTTCATTTTTTAAGAAAATTTGTGTCCTGGGTGAAATTAAAAACTAATTATTACATATTAATACTATAAAAATACTAATAAAAAAAATATATTCAACATAACTTTTATGATGAATGGATCAAAATAGTTGTATTAAAAACAGCATCTTTTGAGAAACATAATAAACTTTTACTTTTATCTAAAAAACGTTTATTGCGTATTGGCCAATCGACAGCAAAAAAAAAGAAAATCGATAAAAATATTTTTTCTTAAATAATAATTTTAGTCATCTTTCTTTTTTTAGAAATTGTTAAATTTATCAAATCCTGATGGTAGCAAGACCATTAGAGATGGAGTAAAATTAATTTTACATTCCTGTCTTAACTTTTCAAGAGCTATCTGACGGTACTAATTAGCAGGTGGTACCATGGGTACAAAATCTGGTACATCGGTAGGTACCACTGGCAGGTGGTACCATGGGTACCAAATCTGGTACCACGGTAGGTACCATTGGCAAGTGGTACCATGGGCACCAAATCTGGTACCTCTGTAGGTACCATCAGTTAGCACCATCAGATAGCTGTTGGAAAGTTAAGATAGGAATGTGGAATTAATTTTACTCCATCTTTAATGGTCTTTCTGCTACCAATGTGAAAAGAAGCCACAGTACCGATTTTCAACTGTTTATAGCTGTGAAACTACTGACTCTAGAGGTCTAACATCATACATCAAATTTAATATGATTAGAATTTTAAGTAGAATCCAAAAATGTAATAAAATATAGGTTGTTTCATTTAAAAAAGTGTAACTTTCTTTGACCACCCTGTATATAAAAAAGATTTAAAAAATACAAAAGTAGTAAAGATCGTTTTACTAGGAACAACTTTTGTTTTTAATTTTTTTGCAACCATTGTAGTCTTCGAGATAAGGTATAGGCCCGTCTTAAACGGGCCACCCTGTACATAGTCATCTTCCTGAAAATGTTTTGAGCAAATACGTGAAGAAGTTTTATTAAATTTATCCTTACGAAAACACAGGTGAACCCATTTACTACACATATTTTGTCTTTGGGAAAAGTGAAACACCTTATATTCCTATCAAAGTTTTTGCCTTGGTTATCCACCTTACGTCCGTCCACAGCACACCTCATAATCAAACGTTTTTTAATTAAAAATACCAACAAACATCGTCTAAGGAACAGTAACGCCAACAAAATTTAAATCTAAAACATACGAATCTCAAATGCAAAGCACACGTTCGTTCATGTTGTAAATGCCGGCCGGCGCGCAGCGCCAAAGAAAGCTCGCAATGACGTCACAGACGAATCGTCGCCTGCGCGATATCATACCTTACGTTTATTGTATCATGACCGACACCGGTCTAAGCAAGGCCACCTACGACCGTGGTCTAAGCCGCCTTGCGAACCCATTTATCTTTAATAATAATTAGATATTATTACTATTAAAAAGAGATGTTTTTGCATTAATTTGTCGACATTTGAAGAAAAAACAGCATATTTTATTTGGAGGAAAAGTTACTTTTCATGGCTTGCTCTCTATTACCAGCCTCACTCCGTTCGGCTGTTAAACACGAGCGCGCCATGAAAAGTATCACTTTTCCTCCATATAAAATAATATACTATTTTCTTCAAACGTCAGTAAATCCGTCATTATTCGACTGTGTAGGCGACCGTGAAGTTTCGTTTTTCCTCCGCCGGAGCTTTACTTTTCACTTTTCCGCCGGCGGAGGTAAAAGTGTTGTCATAGCAACATAGAATACAATACAAACAAACAACAAAATAAGCGTCAACAACTCAAGATTTATTAAACTACAATTTATATTTATCACTCAATTTGTGACTGCATTTCTAAAAATCACTAATTTAGGAACAAATTGGTTATTATTTAATCGGACTTACTCAATAACTGCTTATAAATACGGAATTAAGACGCAATCGGAGACGCAATCTTAACAAAATAATTATTGTTGACAGTGTCCATTGAGAGCTTTATGTTACATTACTATAGCTACAACCTGTGCCTATTCACCGACACCGGTCTAAGCCGCTTTGCGAACCCACTTATCTTTAATAATAATTAGATATTATTACTCTTAAAAAGAGATGTTTTTGCATTAATTTGTCGACATTTGAAGAAAAAAACAGCATATTTTATTTGGAGGAAAAGTTACTTTTCATGGCTTGCTCCCTAAACACGAGCGCGCCATGAAAAGTATCACTTTTCCACCATATAAAATAATATACTATTCTGCATAATTTTTCTGATATTTTAATAGTTATTCTGCTATTCGGGGTGGAGACGAATGTAACAAATCAAAGATCATAAAAATCGGTTCAGCCGTTCTTGCGTTATAATTGGTTTAACTAATCCGACTTTTTTAATATATCCGATTTCCGTTCTAAGGCGGAAACAAATCCAACAAATCAAAGATCATAAAAATCGGTTCAGCCGTTCTTGGTGTAACTAACCCGAGCATGCTTTATATATAGTGTGTCCAAAAAAGCAGAAAATGTTATTCCTGATAAAAGTTGATGCTTGACAATGCTAAATTAAGGATAAGTTATACAGGGTGCTTAAAAAATACAAAAATTAAGGTAAATTTTTTCAGCAACAACTTAATAGGAACTTTTTTTCTGCAGAAGGTTTTCCTATATACTATTTTTTTTTTAATCTTTTTGTTTGTGTGTTTTAAGGATCCTGTATAACTTATCCTTATCCTTTGTAAAAATTACTTTTTTTTTCAAGCATCAACTTTTATAAAGCAAAAAATTTTCTGAGAAACCTATAATAAAGAAATTTCCCATAGGTTGCGTAGTCTTGGACACACTATATATTTCCGATTTCCGATATTTTAATAGTTATTCTACTATTCTGGACGGAGGCAAATCCAACAAAGATCATAAAAATCGGTTGAATAATTGTGAATGATGAGCAACAAAGTATCTAAATTTTTATCTTTAAGCCGGTTTCTTTCCTTCATCATGATATCACCTGCCTTGGAAAAAATGGTTTCGACTATCGATAGCTCTTTATAAAACTATCGATTGTTCTGATAGTTGATTTGCTATCGATGTTTAAGCAACACGAAGTACGGATGACTGATCGACCGAATGATCTGGAATTATTGACACCAATTGATTTGACAGTTGTTCTCATTATTTATTTATATATTATATCACGAGAACTATGGATTTAATCGATTAAATTACGTTCAATATTTTGAGCATGATTTTTCTGGAAAATGAATGCAAAATAATTTAATAAAAAGCCGAGACCGCGAAGCGGTCGAGGGTTTTTATTTATAAATTATTTTGCATGAAACTATTTGCCAAAAAGAAAAATCATGCGAGAAATATTGAATGTAGTTTAATCGATTGAATTCATAGTTTGAGTGGTATACGGCTAGATTACTTCCTGAATTAGCCCCTTGGTTACATACCCCAATGATGCGTTGACTAGGCCCGCTTTATCAAAGTTGACATGTATATATTTCAAAATTTGACATTTTCTGTCACCTCATAAAATAACGAAATACAAGTTTTAAAGAAAATCGGGGTTTTTAGCAATAAAAATCAATATTAGATCTTTCAAACTATTTATAAAATAATGTTTTTTCAAAAACCGTCAATAAAAAATGCAAGAATCAGCTACAATCGACTAAACGAAATCCAATATGGAGGACGAAGTTTAATCGCTGCTAAACAGGTCTAGTGCAATAATCACTTATCTAAACAAAATTTATTCAGAAAATCGGGCTGTCTGATTGGTCCATTTGACGATTAAGGAAATAATCTCTATAATTTGTTATATTTCGATTCAAGTATTTTCTATGTATTTCAGTATCTTTCTAGATTTGAATGTGCTACTTTCCCACTAGTTTCCTTTGAATTTCTATCCTATAATGTGTCACTGATTTGCAGTGGACATCATTTATTACTAAAAAACTATAGATAATCGTGCGTGACATGAGCTGTCAATTGCGGAAGATGACGGAGTTCCAAGCCTAATTTATAACTAATTTTTTGTATAATCTTTTTTATCCGAAAATTTTTCCCATATTAAAATAGTTATTCTGCTATTCGGGGCGGAGACAAATCCAACAACCCGACTTTGTTTTATATAAATATAGAGATATCTCGGATAGTCTCTGATCGATTTTTTGGACTTTCTTGAAAATAAGGCAATATAATATGATCCCTTTACTCGTTTCTTTGTTTTGTCCTTTTCTTATTTACTAGAGATCCGCTTCCTCGTATCAATTACAGTTGAAACAGGTGGTAATCTCCGACCATTCTGAACATTTCCCCTATACTGTTCTCGTGTTATCGTAGCGTTATTGTCATTAAATTTCTGAAATATAGCTCGACCATATTCAACTTTTAAATAATCGAATAGCTCATTTGGTAAAATATCAGCAGAAAATTAAGATTAATCAGTAAATCAGATTTCAGATTTCAATGCAATGGCATTTGAAATATAAATATTTGTCTCAGGTTAGCAGCAGGTATTTAATAATTGGTGCTTTAAGATCCTTTACAGCCCTAAGGCCTTATACCATATTAGCCGCTTATGATTGGTGGATTAACGTCACTTTCACTTTATTTACGGTCCAGTCAGTTTATTCCAGCAGATCTAAATAGTGTAGTGGTCAGATTCTGAATTTGCAATATAGACGACTCGCGTTCAATTTCCGTCGGGGGCAAGGCATGTTTTCTTAATTTTTTGAAAAGTTATGTTTGTTGTTTTTGAAAATTTGGGTTAGTTTCATTGAATTTTGTTTGGTTGCGCCCCGGAGCGAGCGAAGTGAGAGGAGGTCCATGCGTAAAGGATCAACAGTACTCTAATTTATATCGAAAAAATCACAGTACCTACAGTAGAAGCTCGGTAATGTGAACTAATAAAAACCAAGTCTGTTCACACTAGTGAACTGTTCACATTACTGGATATCGAGATATCTGTATGATTAAAACTACCCTATGACTAAGATGTAGGTATTTATTGAAGAAAATAGCAAATACATCATCACAGAAACGTAAACATAATAATAAGTACAACAACGTCTGGATTTGAAACAGTTTTTCTCCAGAATTTTTAAGAAAACGTATTCCATATCGCCTCCGAAATTTTTGAAGCCAACCATCGCTTGCATTGAATGACTTCTCTTCATTTCCTTGAGCATGTAGTGCTTTGGCCTTAGTTCTTAAAACTTCACTTGAAATTGGCATGTGCTTCGCTCTTTGAGTGCAAACCCACTTATATAGTTTTTTTTTCATTATCGGCATTTCAGCACTCTTCAGTGTTCTTTTAGAAGAAGTTAATACATCCGTACCGTAGCAATATTAACTGCTAACTGAAAATCCCCGCATATCGGCAGCCTTTACTATCAAAATAGCATTGGCCCTGTCTGAAACTACGCAAAAAAACTTGTTAAATCTTGTTGTTCACTCTAAGGAGACCAGATAATTTACGAACGTTCACTCTACAGAACCTACAATACTATTTGATATGCTGTTCATACTACTGGGTAGTTTACATAAATGGATATTCACATTAGCGAGCGTCTACTGTATTTGGTAATTCTAAAACCTTCAGTATTTCCAAAACCGTTATGTTTTGATACATGATATATTATATTATAAAAAACATCAAAAAGTAGTTTGGTAAATTGCATTAAAAAAAACAAAGTTGGCATGCGTCTTGCTTTTTGGAAGGTATACATTAAAACAAATAGGCAAATGAAATAAAACATTTGACCTCAATATTTTTTCTAATTTCAAAGAAATTTCTATCTTAAGAGTTATCTGGATCACCCCGTACAAACATTTTCCTAACACGTACATATTTATAGATTTACTTTCATGTTTACCGGAATCTGGAATTTGAATTACTTGGCTACAGTGTTGAAGAAATTTCGAATTTTCAATAACAACGTATGTTTAGCAAAAAGATAAGGTAAATTATGGAAAAACATTGTAGCAGTTTTTGCTATCTAGCTTTAAATCATTGGCAACAGTGCTATCAATCAATGGCTAATTTATAGGAATCAAAATGTTGAGTCAAAATTTGCGTATGAGGTAAAAAATAATTTAACTGCAATTTTCTCTTTTTCATTGGAAAATAAAAGCAAAAAACGACTTATAAAATATTTTGATTTTAAAAATTATAATATTATAACTACCTGATCATGGAGTTCACTGTAAATTTAAAATACAAAAATTCTAAATATTACATTTAACCCACTAGCCAAACTCTATTCTGGAAACTTGAAAATGATAAAAAAAATTGCGTTAAGCAAACTTCACCAGATTGCTCCCAGCACGGGAATTACAAACCAAAATATTAATTTAAGGTGCACCGGCTAAAATAGTTTAGGCAAGCGGATAAATGGTATTCTAGTGCGAATGCAAATTAAATCAACCTTCTATGAGAGTAACGCTTGTAATTCAAATAATTTCCATAACATCATTACTTTATATTAAGATTTAGCATGCAACGAGGGAAATAATACTGAGAAATTATCTGGAGTAA
Organism: Pissodes strobi; assembly: GCA_016904865.1. NCBI lineage: Eukaryota > Metazoa > Arthropoda > Insecta > Coleoptera > Curculionidae > Pissodes > Pissodes strobi. The sequence continues at coordinate 117,353 of MU182216.1, forward strand.
AACTGCAACTGCTGGAACTAAATATTGCATTTAAATTTCAGTTCCTGAAAGAATTTGATTATACTACATATTTAATATTCACCATAACACAACACTATGTGAGAAAGTTCAAAAAGAGTAAAAAATTAAAACCGGATATATCAAACAAAGGTTCATGTCAATTTCCATTTATGGCTTATTCAGAATAACGGCAAATCACAGCCAGTGTATTAACTAAATAAGCCGGCATAGTTGATGGCATATATCTGACCAATTGAACCGTTGCGTCGCATTATGCTCGTATTACCATTAGAGAGTACAATAATTGCGAAAGGCATAATAATTATCAAGCGCTTTTATTTTTCATCCTCACCTAAAGCTTGAGGATTTATCAGCGAATTTAATTCAAATCCATGATTAACCAAATCTGAACCATTTTCGCAATTGATCGTAACATCACATTTATTGCGATATTCTGAACCAAATCACATTTTAATGATTTGGTGCACAAACTAATGTTTCGAAACGAACTCACTCATCAACACCATTTTAAATAATATTCTGCCAGATCTATATAAAAGTGATGAATTGATGATCGACTGTACAGTCTGCATGTCATACACTCGTCTTTCTTCTGCAACTCTTAATCGAATTATTTGAGTAAATAAATGTATTTGAAGAGAACGTTGCACAGCCAAATATATTTCCAACTTCATCAAATGGACACATGTGTGAAGACAACATTTATTGGAAATACCTGAAATCAGATTGAAGATAATTTCATTATGAAATAAATAACAAGTAGCCAAAAAGGAGATAGAAGATGAGGCAAGATAGTAGTAACTTCAGTAATTAAAAAAAAAACTGAAAGTGGTATACATTACGTTGTTGTTCACGCCGGAAATAAAAATGGATTTGTTACAAGTGCATCCGTAATTTTTAAATGAAATAATATGGTGATTATCCCGATAATATGGATACCGTCAATTTTGAGAAGTGGTATAAAGATCAACTTATTGCAAACTTAGAAGAACCATCCTTAATTATACAGGACAACGCAACTTAATCACATTCGTCTAGAAGAAGAAATTTCAAGAACAAGTTGGAGCCAAAAGTGTCTTTTAGAGTGGCCTGGAAAGAAGAATGTTCCTCTTTCAATTTCCGTGAAAAAGCAAAAACTTACCATTGTGTGCTTAGGCTACCACCATATCGCTGTCATTTTAGTGCTGTCGAAATGGTGTGGTCAGGGACTAAAATACATTATGACAAAGCTTTTGTTAAAACCACAGCGTCACCTGGAAAAGTCTTAAATGTATGGAATAATCTAGAAGAAAATGTACTGCAACAGCACTGTCAAAATTACATAAACCACACAGAGAAAATTATTTCTGCAGCATGGGAGGTAGAAAATAAATTGGATTTGTTAAACATCGAACCAATGGAGATCCCTGTGTCGAATAAATGCGACGAAGAACTATATTTTCCAAAAAGCGAAAGTATTGATCAAGAGGGTATTTAAATTTTAAACTTTTGAAATCACTTTGTCATATTATATCATTTAATAAAACCGTTATTAAACATTATTACTGCTTTTTATAATAATTGTAAATGTTCTGTTATCGTTAGTGTACTTTGGATTTTTAACAGGGTCATTGCTAATTTATTTCTCATCATTTTATAGGTATTTTATTTTTTACACATATTCTTGCTTTGTATAGACGACACATTTTATAACTAAATATCTTTAAACATGTCGAATTTTCATCATATTTCTAGTTTTGCTCCTGGAAATATTTGTGGTCATATTCCATCTAAATTCAAAATCCGTTGCGCTGCTTGGATGTTCTAGTTTGTATAATGTGCTTTGAGGAACTTTGAGGGCTTCGATGTTTTTTTAATTGTCTTAAATCTTGAACCTAATTTAAAGTGAAAATAACTTGCTGCATTTAGCATATAAGTTTTTTTAGAAAACCTTATATGGTTTAATATTAATAAACCGATGTTTCTGAAAAGATGGCAGTGTGCTTCTGAATGATCTCAATTGAAGTAACTTCGATCGTCCTAACAATCATTTTTATAAAATAGAATATACTTAATAAACATGATATAACGTCAATATAAATAAATTCTTAAAGCAGTTCGATCACTCCTTTGACGTTATCTCGTACTACACGACTTCCAAGCGAAAGGACTGCCGGCCAAGCCAGCAATTTCGATGGAGGCGCGTCTGCATTGCAAAGTGCTTGAACTGGATAGAATATCAATACTGTGTTATTAGGTTCCACATTATAAAATGGAATGATATTTGCGATCATACGCCGTTACTGTTTACATGGAATCTCAGGTTACTCCACCCGCTAATGCCCTTAAGAACAATGGATTAGATGTCAGTCATTTGAGTTGAAAAGTTCCTAACCTAACAGTACTTGTATCCAAGAGGCCGCACACGTTAATTCACTAAAACGACTGGTACTCCCAAATAGGTGTTATAAATATTATAACCTGAAACCTGACGGATTATCTGAATGGTGGCCGGCAACCCATAGAAAATGTGAAAAGCTGCGGAAAATCCAATGATATGTTAATAGAGTTAACACGTTTCGAAGTTCGCATTATTGATTTGGAAGGTAATTTAACCTACAAAACTGACAGACAATACCCGAGATCTTCCTGACATAAGGTCTGTTCTAGCAGCGATTTCAAACGGTTTCAAACCGTCCGGAGTTTGCGCATAACGATATAAACGTCGCTTATATGGCTATGCGCAAACTCCGTACGGTTTGAAACCGTTTGAAATCGCTGCTAGAACAAACCTAATGTTTCAGGAAAAGTGTTTCTTAAAGAATTCTCCTAGATAATGTGAGCATAAGTGAAAATAGGCTTAGTCACCTTCAGCAATATCAGAATGCTTGTATTTGTGGTAATATTTATTGAAATAAAGCTATTTCATCACACAATTCTAGGCTAACCTTCACTTTATTAATGCTCAAACTTTATAGCAAATATATACATGACAAAAGCTTCCCAGCATTATTATGTCTGGGCATTACATTCACTTGAATGAAATAAATTTAAAGAAAATAAATAAAAACTTATTTACCCAATTCAAGATAGGCGCTCAACAGAAAACACCTCCAAAAGAAAAATCAAGAATATTTATAGAAGGCTTTCAAAGGCGACACAATTTCGCTTTTCTAAATTGGCGATAAAAACACGATTCCACGTTCATTTTTTCGAGCAAAATGGTCGTTAGTTTTTAGTTTATATAACGACATAGCGTATAGTTTGGAATTCTTAAAGACATCATAAAAATACCTAATGTGAATTATGAATCGCACGAATTTCTTTAGGTCATTTTCTAGGAAGGTACTTTAAAAATACATTTTGTAAAGCTATCGATTTAGGTGTACTATTCAGATATTACTATTTGCTGTATATCGCTTTTCATTCATATAGCAGGAGCATTTAAAAAAGAGACGGCTGTACATATTTCATATGAAAATGTCAGATTGAATCGGTTAAATTATCTGAATTACTGAAATAATTTAGTTCTCTATGTCCTCATGAAAGCTCACGTTTATGAATCCTATGTTCAGCCTCCAAATAGACTTTGAAGACCTTCTGGGGTATACGTCTTTCCTTACTCTAGTCTAATTCAGAATTAAAACGTATTGCTCTAAGCAAACTCATGAAATGCTAGCAAGGTTTTATTTTCAAAAAATAAATAGAGTATATAAAAGTAAAAAATTAGTTTTGAAAAACTCTCACTGACTCTTTGCAAAAAAAAATTAGAGCATCATCTACGACATTTTGTAAAGTCCCAAGCAGGAAAAATTTACTTATACGATAATACATTATTATATAAGTCGATGCCATTTTAATCATTTTTCGGCTCATCATTTTAATCTGAATGCAATTTTATACCTAGGTTTATACATCATTCATTTGAAAGTATATAAACGCTAAGCCAATACTCGTATCTTTTAACTGCAACAATAGAATTGTTTATGTGAAAAATTTACTTTCAACAATTGAGTATATTTTTACAATTGCTAGTGATTAAATTATGGAGATATTACTAGGCGTTAAAGCCTAGCCTTATAACTTAGATTGACGAAACCAAACATAATATCTCGAAGTTCGTGCCATTTCCATAACATAATTACCTCAAGGCACAATTAAGCTTGGTATGCAACTAGTGCAATAATACGTCCCAAATCGCAAGACGCCCGCGCCGGGAGAGAAATGCTCGTGGAGATTCCAGATAAATAACATAAGGTTCCAGCATCAAGTTGAAAATCAATGAAATAATTTTTAATAATAAGAAGTTTTTCTCCTTGCATATATGTATGCATGTCTGGACATATCTGTGTCATATGATGTCATTTCCAGGACTGCAGGACTTTCGGAGCAGAGGAATCCAATTTGATTCTACCTTTTAAAGGTGTCAATTAATTTTAGACGAACTGAAACCTGGCGATATAACAGTTTGTTTCTGTGTGTTATATATGACATAAGTTTGTTTGTATATAATATTTTCCAAACATTGTTTCCAGTTGATAGACGTAAATCCAATTCCAAGAGTATCCTGAATATAGGGAAACAGTTCCACTTGCCTTCGGTTTCCAAAAGGTGTAAGTTTAAATTTAGTACATGAATTGACTGGTCTTCCTCTCAATATATATTTTTCTTTACCTATACCTAAATTACAGATTTATTAGACTGTTAACTCATTATAATATAATGAGATTCATTAAGATACAGATGTTCCATTAGGTTATAGGATAATACCCAGTTGCAAGATTACAGCAACATTCGGTCCACATCAAAGATTGTCATGACCAGGGCAGATTTAAAGTTTATCAATTTTGACAGTTTATAGTTACTATATCCGTGAAACGGACGTTGATTGTGAAAACATGTAGTTATTGAGCTCCTAGAAAAATCTGTATTTTTAGCCGTTATTGTTATCGTAAAATTGAGTACTTTTCCACAGTTGTTTGCCTTGATACCTACCATTCACGTTCTGTCAGTTTTTCACGCTTCTGTTCGTTTGGTACCTATCTAGTGTTAATCAGTGCCTTTGTTTGGATTCTTGATATTAGTAATTGCTATTCCAGCTGAACAAAAAACAAAATTAAAAACTGTGTTTGGCTCTCAAGTATTGGTTTATAGTGCGTCTCACCTATTGAGTTAATTAATTTTATTCTATTACGTTTACTGAATATATAGCCAATTTCATGTGGTGGAGTTAGTGAACAACCGTTTGAGCTAAATGATAAGGAAGTAGAGTACAAGATCATCTGTGACTTACAGAGAAAGCTCTTCCCTGGATGACCTCAGGCGGTCTCGGGACATATCGGCTCGCTATTGAAGTTGTTGAGCAGTTCACAAAAGGTAGTCCACATAGTGATCAGTACACCTATTACTATCACTGAATGTGACGCATTTAATAAAAGAATATGCAAGCTTAAGCCGATAAAATACTTAGTTTGGAAAAACATGTACAGATATCTCTTTATTACTTTTTTATCATCACTTTCCGAAAATGAAAAATTTTCTTTTCTCCTAGTCGCACTGATTTTGTACGACGGCGGCGGCGGCGCGGCGTTCAGAGTATATTGATCACAGTTGTAAGCATTAACTAAATTGCCAAAAGCCGTACAAAAAATATTTGACAAATTTACCCCCACTTAGGTTATGAATTTTCACTTTTCCACAGTTTTCACATGCACCACCCAAAATGTACAGCATAAGGCTCAAAGTTTTTATTTTCCTTAGGGCCACTTAAATTATACTATTTCAAGGTATATAAATGATCCCACTGTTTTTCGATGGGCTTGCGGTCTATAATACTGACAAAAATTTGTGGTTTTTTAAATTCTCCTTTATCTTCTCCATATTAATTCCAATGGCATCTTTTATCTCTCATGATGATGTCTGAGGATTGAAGAAAAAGTCAGTTATTGCAGCTTGGGTATGTCGAGTGGCCAAATTATTTTTTATGATATATATCATATCGCTGCAACAAACTTACCCATTTTGAAGATTACTCATTTTTACTGCATAAAAGATTTTGTCAACTTCAAACCCGTCTTAAGTACAAACATATTATTTCCTACGTGACATAAATGGTAAAACAACTTTTGTTATCTATGAGCTAGAAGCTAAATTCATCCAAGTGCCACTACTTTCATCAAATTTAAAGGGTCTGTTGGTACAAATGAGTTGCTTGGTCTGAATACTTTATCTCTTATTTTTTCGACGGGGATGACAGTTCCTATATCGGTTGAAAATCCCTATGTTGCAATCATGTCCGTGCAAATAATGTAAACATATTCTTATGATATGATATGATATGATATGATTTTTGTCATTTCCAAATACGCACATTATTTCACCGTGATAATATTAGATTTTTGCGTTAAGAAATATGGAATTTTTTAACATCATGGAAATATCCTGTGCAAAACACGTATCCTATCTCGCGAACTACTAAGCATAGTCATACGTAAATTGTCTCAATCTTTCACGGTCTTGCGCTATTGGCATCCAATTTTCAGTTATCGAATTCAGATCCACGATCTATCTTGTAAGAGGCCTTTCTTTACTTCTGAACGCGTGGCTTCTTGTTCTCTATTTATCTTCAGTTGCAATCATAAAAGCAGTACACCTTGGATTCAAAATAGTAGCTAATCTCTACCATAACTTATAAATGATAATATGCTTCACGAATTACTCTTTTTTTTATTCACAATATAAGGGTAATGAAATTTGCTATATTATAACAAAATAATATACTTATGCTTTCAGAAATTCAGTAAGCAGTTCTCGTTCGTAATTGAATCTTACACAGAGCATGAAAATGAAAGTATAGTCGTATTCACTTCTAAATACACATTTGGCCATTTTCCTCTATTCCTTTGATGTAATACCACCCCTAGGGCAAAATCCCGCCAGAAATAAGCAAATAAAAACGAAACGAACTGTCTAGAGGCCGCAAATTACCTATAGTGACGCACCCCGAAAAAGAGGCCTTTTCTGTTCTAGTTAGAGGCAGAATTAAGGGGAACACTTTTGATTAAATGGCAAGATAGTCCCGCCTCGGGCCATAAAGTAAATGAGAATTCGCCAATCTATTTTGCAGTTATGAATTAAACAATAGGGTTAGAACCCTAATCCAAAGATTTGCGGAAGAGAAAGAGTCTTAAGGCAAGAAAGTACCCTCTGAAATATGAATTATGTTGGTAATTGACTGCTCCTTCGCGATAGGGCATCGATGCTTGCTTTGCGGTTATAAAATATGCATTATGATTTTTAGATACTGTGAGAAAGATATTTAAAACTTGTGCTGAATAAAGAGATTAGGAATATTATTTGAGCAGAAATAAATCTTCTTTATAACGTGCCAAGGGAAAATGTCTACAGTAACGATAGTGTTGCTCAAACATCTGATATTATTTCACAGACCCTATAACATATAAATTTAAAATCAATACTAAATAATCCTGCGTGAAACAAATTTGGATTTATGTTGGGGTTTAGATCCTGCAACAAAATGAACTAAAACAAAGTTTTATCCACAATACCCAAATAGAATTTCGCACTCAACGCGCGTTTCGTTAACCATGTTAGCATCATCAGGAGATGATTAAAACTTCATAATCTAGTTTTAATCATATCCTGATGATGCTAACATGGTTACCGAAACGTGCGTTGAGTGCAAAATTCGGGATTATGAATAAAACTTTGTTTTAGTGCATTATAAATTTTGATTTGTTTTTCCTATTAATTACGAGTAGTTCATTTTCATACTGTTAAATAATTGCTTATGAAATTAATAGGTTACTTTTATATGTATCTCTTACTTTAATAAATTCTTCTAACGCCTCATATATTGCTTAACAGACAGGTTTAATAAAATCTGAAATAGCATTCCTTAGTACTCGGTAAATAAAAGCCAGAATACCGAATGAATGTCTTATTGTTCAATATCTTAAAGTTATTTGCAATTTTAAATTTTCTGAGACTGCTTTACATATAACTGTTTTTTTCAATTTTTAACTGAACTTTAGAGAAGAGTTTTCCGAATTTTGGTTCTGTCTTTCTTAAATGATTTCTGCATCCTTCAACATAGTCTGCAGCAAGTTCTTTAAAAATTGTTGCTGAAACATATAATTTATTTCTTCTCAAAATCCAATTCTAACCCAAAGACGCGCGTAACCGCTAATACATAGTGCTTCTTATTTTCTTTAGGCGGAATTTTCAAATTAATGTTATATGACAAACCATTATCATCGGCCACCCTGGGACAACTAAGAAGACATCAGACTGGCCCAATCAATCGAGACTTAAACACAATTCTTGAATGGAGATCCAACAATCTTGTAACCTTAAATGCCAAGAAGACACAGACTGCTGTGTTCTCCCGGAGAAAAACTAAGGGAAACAACCTTGACATTATCATGGAGGGGGAAATCCTTTCTCCATCCTCCAATCTTTCGCTTCTTGGAATAACCGCAAGCACTAACTTTTGATGGGATGAGCATGGCCGAGGTCTCACCAAGTGTGCCTCTCAAGAACTGGGTGTACTTTTCCGTGCCAAAAAATACTTCAGTTCCCATCAACTGCTTACACTCTATAAAGCACAATTCAGACCTACTCTGGAGTATTGCTCTCATATTTGGAGTTCTGCTCCCAAACATACTCTAGCGCTCTTAGACACCATCCAAAACCGATCTGTTAGACTTATTAATGACGAAACACTGAATCGTTCCTTTCACACCTTGGAACATAGGCGGATGGTGGGCGATCTCTCTCTTTTTTACCGGTATTATCACGAAAGGTGTTCGACCAAACTGACAACTTTAATTCCCTCCAGTGGCAGCTTTGTTCGTTCCATACGACGAGCTAGAAGCTCTCATCCATATGTTCTTCAACAGAGCACACCCAGAACCAGCCTCTACCAAAATTCTTTCTTCTGGCATGTGAGCAGCATCTGGAACTGCTTACCAACCGACTTGTTCCCTCTTAGCTACAGTCCAAACATTTTTAAGAAAAGAATCTATCGGTATGTTTCCTCCTCGACGTTTGTTAGTCCTGACATTGCCTCCCTCTTAAACCTGATCGTCCCGATCAGATACTGCATGTCCGTGGTATACTTTCAGTCTGTCGAGGTGAACAACTTTCAGTTTGCTTCTGGGACTACGCTGAATTCTATACACAACGTCATTAATTCTTTTGATGACTGTATAGGGTCCTTCCCATACTGGCGTTATCTTGGGAGATCTTCCTTTCTTCCTTTGCGGATTATATAACCAGACTTTATCGTTCACCTGAAATCCCATAGAATTAGCTTTGAGATCATATCGTGTCTTCATTCGGTCACTGCCTTTCTCCGTGTTTTCTCTGGCTAATTCATGGATGTATAGTAACTTTTCCTTAAGGGAGTCCGCGTAGTCTTGAATTTCCATATCCTGGTTGTCTGGCGTTCCGAATAATAGGTCGCAGGGTAAGCGGAGTTCTCTTCCAAATAAATCCATGGCTGGTGTCAGTCCTGTCGTGTCATGGACTGCTGATCGATACGCCATTAAAAATAGTGGTATGTGTTGGTCCCAATCCTTCTGATGTTCATCTACGACCTTTGACAAATGTTCTTCAATGGTCTTGTTAAACCTTTCAACCATGCCGTCTGATTGTGGATGTAAGGCGGTAGTCCGTGTTTTATGGATGTTGAGTAAATCACAGACTTTCTGGAAAACCTTGGATTCGAAGTTGCGTCCTTGATCTGAGTGCAGCTCTAACGGAACACCAAATCTGCTGAATAGGTTATTCACAAGGACCTCTGCTATGGTAACAGCTTCTTGATTGGGGATTGCAAAGACTTCAGGCCATTTACTGAAGTAGTCAATTGCCACTAAAATGTACTTGTTACCATTATTTGTTTCTGGAAAAGGGCCAGCTACGTCAATGGCGATACGTTCAAACGGTAGGCCCACATTATATTGTTTCATTTTGCCCCTAGATCTTGTTTTGGGTCCTTGGCTTGCGGCACAGGTTGAGCATTGCCGACACCACGATTTCACATCTTGGCAGTAGTTGACCCAGTAAAATCTGTCGCGAATCTTGTCAATCGTTTTGTTCACTCCGAGATGAGCACCAGACTTTCCATTATGAACTTCTTCCAGAACTTCCGATATCTTCCTCCTTGATACCACTAACTGTGTCTTCACTACTTTTCCATCGGCGCTTTCCCAGGTTCGTTTAAGAAGTCCATTTTCCACCACCAGGGAGTCCCACTGAGCCCACAGAGTTTTAAAAGCAAGTCCTTTAGTTGATATCTCGCTCCAGCTTGGTCTTGGTTGATGTTCTTCTTTAGCTGTTAGCAATAGTGCTATTTCACTATCTTCAAGCTGATCCTTTTTAAGTTGCTCTGTGGTCCACTGCTGATCAACCTCAAATTTCGTTTGCCTAATCCGAGTAATTCCTTCTCGTTGATCTACTCTTTGGCAATGCTTACAATTATCCGCGCATGGTCTTCTGGATAAAGCATCTGCATTATTATGCAATCTCCCTGCTCTGTGCTTAACCTTAAAATTATATTGTTATAACTTTTCAAGCCACCTGGCTACCTGTCCTTCAGGTTGTTTCATATCCAAAAGCCATTTAAGTGCTGCATGATCAGTCCTTATCAGAAATTCTTGCCCATATAGATATTGATGGAAATGCTCAACAGACCGTACTATTGCCAAAAGCTCTTTTCGGGTTACACAGTAGTTACGTTCAGGTTTCGAAAGTGTTCGACTGTAGTATTCGATAACTCGCTCTTCCCCTGCTTGTACTTGCGATAAAACTGCTCCGATGCCGGTGTTACTTGCATCTGTGTCCAATACAAATTTACCCTTTTGTTCCGGATATCCCAATATTGGACTAGAACATAGAGCCGCTTTTAATTTCCTGAACGCAGAATCGCAGTTATGATCCCAGTTATAATTAGCTCGTTCTTCAGTGAGGTTATGTAGAGGTGCCGCTATATTTGCAAATCCTTCAACAAATCTTCTATAGTAAGTACATAGTCCAAGGAAGCTCCGCAGTTCATGTTTGTCGCGAGGACGAGGCCAGTCCTTGATGGCTGTAATCTTCCGTTGGTCGGTTTGGATTCCTTCTGATGACACAACATGCCCGAGAAATTCAACTTTTTGTTGAAAAAGAAAACATTTCTTTGGATTCAGTAAGAGCTGAGCATTCTTGATTCTAGTAAAAACTTCATGCAAGTTTTATAGGTGCTCTTCGAAAGTTTTTCCATTACCATTATATCATCAAGATAGATCAGGCATGTCTTCCAAGTGAGGCCTCGTAGAACAACCTCCATAAGACGCTCAAAAGTAGCGGGGGCATTGCATAATCCGAAGGGCATAACTTTAAACTGATATAAACCACTTCCGGTAGAAAAGGCAGTCTTTTCCTTATCTTGTTCGTCGATGCCTACTTGCCAGTAGCCGCTCTTTAAATCGAGTGTTGAGAACCAATGAGATCCTGCTAGTGTCGTCAACGTGTCATCAATCCTGGGAAGTGGATAGCTGTCTTTCTTGGTGACGTCATTGAGCTTTCTATAGTCCACGCAGAATCTGGTAGTCCCATCTTTTTTGGTGACTAAGACAACAGGAGACGACCATGGGCTCGATGATTCCTCAATAATTCCATCGTCAAGCATCTTGTTGACTAATGTGGTAACCTCTTGCTGCTTCGTCACTGGTGGCCTCCGAGGATGCTGTCGTATGGGGTGAGCACTTCCAGTGTCGATTTTATGTTTTATGATGTTCGTTCTTCCAGTATTGCCATTTTTCCTTTCAAAGGCTGTGCTCTGCTCTTTGATAAATTGTGTAGCTCTCTTCAGTTCTTCGGAAGACAGATGTAGCCACGACTTATGGAAATGTTCTAGGACTTCCTTAGGTGATGTTGAGGGTGTTACTTCTGACTGCTTTTCGCAACTGGTTACCCATTGCACCGGCTCGCAAGTGGCTATTACATCTCCTTTATTGATTTTGATGGAATTGGATGAAATATTTGCTATCCTTATCGGTATTTCGCCGTCGGTTTTGACTAGTGCTTTGCCTACGAGGTGTTTGCAAGGCAAATCGTGGTGTTGGATAAGTGCGATGCAGCCTCCAAAATCCTTCTCCAATTTCCCAAAAATTATCTGCTCGGTATTTCCGCTTATTCTGACAGTACATGCCGCCACTACTTTAGTCGGTGTGCCATCGTCTGTTTTGTTAAGGATGAACTCTTCGGTGCCAAACTTCAGAAGATTAAGCTTGTTGTCAAAAGAGAATCCATGTTGACCGATGAGATCCATCCCCAAAATAAATTCGTCTTCGATGTCGGCGACTAACACTGTGTGGTGTAATTTAATTCGTCCCAGTTGAAGCTCGATATCCATTTCCCCAAGTACTTCAGCTGTCTCACCGGTAACTGTACGTAAAACTACATTCTTTCATATGGGTAGAACTTCTACTCTATTTACTCTGTTGGACCTTATCAAAGATACCGCCGCACCAGTGTCAACAGTAATTGTTATGGCTCTTCCGTTGATCTTTCCTGTAATTGTTAGACTGTCGGCGGCTTTTCCTAGGCTTTTTATGGAGACGATCCTGGGGGCTTTATCTTCTTTAGCCAACACCCGCCGCGCAATGTTGACTAATTGAAGTTTTCCTGATTTGACTTGGGGGCCCTAGCGTCTCTGGATGGAGATCTAGACCGTAGTTGTACTCGGCAGTCTCTTTTGAAATGTCCAGTTCTGCCACATCTATAGCACTGATTTGATGTATTTCGGTTACGTGGCCTATCTTTCATTGGCTCCCGGAATCACGCCGTGGCCTGAAGAACTTCCGTTAATTTCTTCAAAATTTCACCCATCTCATTTAATTCACAGCTGTTTGTCGCCTTTTCTTCCTGGATGGATACGGCCCTGATTTTTGGCTTGGAGATGTTACAGGCCGCCTCGATTTCTAGGGCTCGACCCAAAGCTTCACTGCTGTTATCAAATTTGGCTAGGCGTAGCATTTTCTGAGTTTCTGGATCTCTGATACCATCTACGAAATATTGGGCAGCAAGTTCCTCTTGAAATTCCTCTGTCGCTCCCGAGTAGGCCAATTGAATGAGACGTCTAATGTCTGCCTCAAATTCTTGCAGGTTTTCACCAGGATTCTGATGCCGAGACTTTACTTGTGCCGGATACAGTTGTCTTCGGTGTTGGTCTCCAAATCGTCTCTCCAGGACAGCTACAAGGATGTCATATTTCCCTTGTTGGCTGATAAGAATGGCCTGCAGTAGTTCCAGGGCAGATCCACGAAGCGCTACCACTAGTGATGTAGCCATTTCTTCATTATTCCAACCGTTGGCAACAGCAGCGGCTTCAAATTGTCTTTTGTACATTGTCCAGGATGTTTGACCGTCATAAGTTGGAGGTTTGATATGTTGTCCTGTGGCGAATACCCTCTCGGTGGATCCTTGATTTTTTAATTTGGTAAATTCTGCTTGTAGATTCTTCATTTCTTTCTGTACGTCTCCTACTTCTTTTTGAATATTGTTTACTTCTTTTTCAAATTTCCCATTTTGTCCGTCCAATATTTTCTGTAATTTTCCTTGCTCGTCTACAATTACATCCAGCATCCATTTCTGAAGCTGGTCCTGCTCTGCTTGCCTTTTCTCTTCCTGGTCTTGTAAAATTTTCTGAAGCCGGTCCTGTTCTGCTTGTCTTTTGTCTTCCTGGTCTTGTAAAATTTTCTGAAGCCGGTCCTGTTCTGCTTGTCTCTTACGTTCCTCCTCTTCCCGGTCCACTTGCCTTCTACGTTCATCCTCTTCCCGATCCGCTCGCCTCTCAGCATTTAAATTATCCATGAAATCGGCCAACATTTTATTTATTTGCTCCATTTCTGCCGTTTGTTGCCTTGTATTGACCATAGAATGTTATAAAATTTTACCAGAATCCACCAATCAAACGGTCTCGTTGACGTACTTGTACCTCTTCTTTCCTCGAAAAATACTTCTCAAGTCCGGTCCCTTCACAATCCGACTTCTGACACCAAATGTTACGTTTTTCCCGTGGGTTCTTAACAGAATCACAACTTTGCTATTTTCAACTAATACTCTCTTTATGCACTACCACTGTATACAATTTAACTCACTAAACTAGTCTTCCACTAATATCTATTCAACACTCAATGATTAACTGAACTCTGACTATCCGACTTAGGTCTGCTTATATATAATCTCAAATCTATCACGAATATTCGGGAAGTATTCCGAGGCCACTCTATATGATCTCGACGAAGCCATCGAGATAATTCCAGCTATTCCGAAACTTCGCGGCGGGCCGGGCGATGATTCATACAGACAGAGAAGCGAGGGGCACGGCGCACAGTGGATCGACACCGTGTTAAGATTGGGACATTGGGCATTTTCTTAAAATGCAAATTTGGATTTTATTGTAACATATTTTTTTTATAAACATATTGGCGTTATAGAAAAACAACAGAGGAAGGCGTTCGTAGTACACTCTTGTGAGGGAGACTTGATGATTTTGGTACAACTCTTGTATAGCAAAATTTAATGAAAAAACGGGTTCAACTAAAATTTGAAAATCTAAACCTAACTTGTATTTTATTAAATTTCGTGTACAGTATGTAGCAGTAGAAATCATTACAGAACAAATTCACATTAATATTATATTTGAAATATATATCTTAACTGTAGGGTAGCATACAAAATCTTGCCCTTAAAAATCCAGTAAAAAGTAAATATTTTTTGAATTTTAAAAAAATGGCCAAAGGTATCCAAGCAACTTTTACTTCTAAGACATAGACCATTTCTTGCTGTAAATAGACCTATCAGGATAGGCTGCCAAAATTTGCAATTTTAAGACTTATTCGGCTTTTATCTCGTCTCCAATAAATTGAAGTTGTCAGCGCAAAAGCTACTAACCCACATCCACATTATCGAAATTGAAGTTTATGTCGGCATTAAATTATAAACAAAACGTCACATTTCCATGGCCTCATTTTGATGATCTTATTTAAGCTGGCTCAGTAATCGCTGTAGGCTTACGGAGATCGGTTACCTCTCAGAAGAAGCTGCAGAGGCACGAAATAAACATTTCCGTAATTATAGAGAAACAAAATCCAAAAAAAGTAGCCGGTTGTACACAAACCAGGATATTCTATACAACCTTCTTCGAACCTCTGATCCATATATATCCAATCTGAGAATATCTGCAAAATTTAACACAAGGAAGGCTAATTCTGAGTTGACCGAAAAAGAAAATATCATTGTTGTTGTAGATACCTTATACTTAGTTATTAGCCTTTGTCGAATTTTATGTGTTCTGAATAAGCATACGTTTATAGGTATTGGTAAACAAGTATTTTATTATCCTTTCTTGAATTGATACAGCAAATATTATTCCCTTTTAAATTAGTATTACCATTTCAATTATTTGAAGTAACCACATTCATGAGCCACATGAATACCTATCCATTTTATAAAAATTTTCCGTCAACTCAGTATAGCCACAATTTCATCAATATTTAACTCTTTTCGCATCAAATAAAAATATATTATACTTAGGAAGCCTTTTTCTGAGCATTTGTAAAATATTTATAAGTATGTAATTAAAATAGGTATACATGAAATCAAGTTATGATGTCCGCCATCTTGAATATTCGAAGAATCTCAAATTTAATGACTACCTTTAAAAAGATAACGCTTCAGCTTTCCAGAAAGTCGTTGCAAGTGAACTGAAGCAAAAAAAAATCCGGAATATCAAACTTTATTTATTATCTCGAAATATGTATAATCACCATGAGTACTATGTTCCATACAAGCCCTTCCAGTAATACCATTCGGATAGGGGAACACATTGTAGTTTGGGATATACTAGCAGTATGAAGCAGATGTACGTTTCAGTGGAAAGTAAGCTCATAATAATTTTCTCAGTGTGGATTCAAATTCAATTAACTATTAATATCAAACCATTTTGCGCAGATAATGAATTTCCCCACTAAACAAAGTACAGTTCAAAATATTATTTACAAAAGATTCTACTGCCAAAATAACATTGAAGATTTTAAGGCCTACACAAGCAGGGAAATCTGGTGGGGCATGCTCCAGGCGAAGGATTTGAATCATGGTCTTGATCCATCCATTCCCTTTAAAAAGGGTAAACGACAAGCAAAGTATACCAGTGCCCTTGATAATATTGGGAATTAAGGTATAATAATAATAACAATAATAATAATAATAATAATAATAATAATAATAATAATAATAATAA
>MU182216.1:133671-181480 GCA_016904865.1 Pissodes strobi
ATAATAATAATAATAATAATAATAATAATAATAATAATAATAATAATGTCTTTATTTTTACATTACAAAAAAATTACAGATTTAGGAAATCATAATCTTACATTGATTAAAGTTCAGTAGTAGACCTTCTGTGATGGTTGGTCTACTCTGCTCTACTCAACCGCAATAGAGTCTAATTAAATAAAGTTTTTCAGTATGGCGTAGTATGCTAATAGATTTAATACAATAAAATAATTCTCAATGTTATAGGCAATTACATAACTATGAACTGTAATATCATTTACAGGTACAATTTGCTGGTAGCAAAACAAAATTACAATAAGTCTCTTGTTTTTATGTGTTATTTTGTTTCTTAAGATAGTGTTGAGAAATATGACGACCAAATTTTTTAGGATCCATTGATTTTAAAGCATTTGGAAGAGAATTGAATGTATTTGCTGTTCTATATATAAAACTTCTTTCAAAAAGCGTTGTTAATCAAAAACATTAAAGAACATGTTTCAAAAAAAAAAATGCGACCAGGTATGATTTTGATAAAGGGGTGCTGTGCTAAACGATAGAAATGAAACTGTGAATTATTTTAACGAATACTTTGCTGATCTTCCAAAAAATATATCAACAAAGTTGTCAAATGCTGATAACGATCCGCTGGATAGATTGCTTCCCGAGATAATAGTTTTGTGGCATCTTAATGAAGGGGATATCATGACAACCTTTAAAAAAAATTAAAAAGGTCCTTTTCAATTGGATTGATAGCAAACATTCAAATGTATTTTAAAAAATTGAACACGCTGTATTGTTTCCATTGACCTATTTAATTACTTGGTCGCTTGTATAACTTGCATATTTCCTGATACTTTGAAAAATTAGCTCCGCTTTCTGAAAAAGGCGATTCATCTGCCCTGGAAAACTATAAGCCAATAGCCATTTTATCTGTACTTTCAAAGTTGTTAGCATGGCTTTCGCAGTAGCCGGTCTACACACTCCACAATTTCTGAGTTCTTAAACAATATCTATCAAAACATAAATAGTCAAAATAAAAACATTGGCCTATTTATGGACCTCAGCAAGGCCTTTGACCTGGTTGATCATGCTCTTCTTCTGGAAAAGCTCTTTGGGTGCGGTTTGAGGTGTAGGGTTCACGAGTGGTTGCTATTCTATCTCAATAATCCTGATAAGATTGTCGAAGTTGATGGAATTAAATCCGAAAAATTAAATAGAGCAAGTGGGGCACTCCAGGAATCTGTCCTGGGTTCTTTTTTGTTCTTGTTAACGATCTGCTGGATGTTTGTAATGACAGAAGCTTACTTTCGTTTGCCGATGATAGCAGTTACTTAGTGGCAAGTCATAATACTGAGGAAGCTACCCTAGTAGCTCGAGAAATGTTACAACGGTTTCATGGTTCGTTCAATGCAAACAGGTTGTGTTTCATCGTTGGTAAAACTAACTTTGTGTGTTTTGCTCCTCGAACTTGCATCCTCAATGAGTCATATCTAATAAAATGAGTAGTAAATTAATACACCAAGAGGCATGTGTAAAATTTTTGGGTGTTCACCTGAACTGAAGACTTCGACCAACTATGCACGAAATTGGCTATCTCATCATATGTCATTTATCGTTTGAAACAGACTTCTAGAATAAATGTTATTTATTCGTATTACTATGCTCATTTTTACAGTCATATAAAGTATAGTTTAATTCTCACACGACTTCATTTATGCAATTAAGATACAAAAACGCGTGATTCGAACAATTGTGCGGCTGGACTGGCTGCTTGTAAGCCATTGTTCAAGCGATACAAGAGCCTTACGCTACCGTCGTTATACATGCTTGAAGTGCTTCTATTCGTATGAAAATTTGTCCAAAATTGTATCAGAACAATTATTTTCATAGCTATGGTACACGTGGTCATTTTGATCTAGTATATCTGATTCACACTTTTAGTATTGTTGAAAATAATATTTACTATATTGGTGCTAAAGTGCGCAAAAAACTGCCAGATCGCTTTAAGCGCGAACTAAAAGGTCTCTCAAAGAATACTTAATAAACAATAGTTTCTATAATGTTCACGAATATTTGGATGTATAGGTTAGCAGTATTGCTACTTTTTACGTTTCCATTAGTTGTATTATGTATGTATCAAATAATATTTGTATTATTATAAATATATTTTCATATGTGCAACGATAAATTCTACTACGGCCCAGTATTAGCAATGCGCCGACACTTTGACTTAATCCATACTCATACTTGTTACCTGTAAAGTGCAAGGCTTAAATAAAAATGTTTATGTTTATGTTTACTAAAAATATCATTTTGTTCATCATTTTCAATTAACTATTTATTTAAACTCATACTTATAAGTTAAATTTATCTACTAATATCCAAATCAATTTAATATTAAAGATAAGTAGGTAACACTTTTTTATAGCTTTCTATAGCGTAGAGGACTATTATACTTAGAAAACTTCCTTAACATGACGTATAGAATTTGTCCATATAAATTACTTCATAACTTAAAAAGTAATTTGAAATTTGACGGGAAAAATTCGTTTTATAAAAGAAAACTGCCACGAAATATGTGATATCCAAAAAAAGATTGCATAGATATGACAGAATTCAGGATAGCAGGGTTTCACTCAAGAATATAACTGTGAAAAAATGTTTTTACGATCAATTTAAAAAAGAAAATTGTACCGGCTTTCCTAAGCCTCATATAAGTGTTCTTGATTTTTCTTTCCGTCGCTTTTATGCGAGCACTTATTCTAAATTGTCGGGTTATATTTTTATTTTGCTTCGTTTTGTTTTACGCCGGTTTTGGGGAATAAAGTTACCCGCGTTAACAATGCTGCAAAATTCGTATAATAGGCTTGTTTGTTATAAAGGTTAAATGTGAAAAAAGTTATATTAGTTTGTGAATCTTGACAGAAGCCCTGGAGTTATGTCAGAATTTACTGACGCACATAGGTGGATTTGAACAATTTAGGCGGCCAAAAGTCAGTTTTCGAAAATACACCTATAAATGAAACAAATTATTTCCGGATCAAGTAAACACTTCCAAAATGCAGTATGCCACCCCACGCACCGTTTGTCGTTGCGTGACAACTGTGATTTAAACATTCGGAGTTCGATTCTCGATGTAGTGTGGCAGGTCTGTTCTTGTCACTGTTAGTCAAAACAAATATTTTACACTAAGTTTGAGACCTTAAGTCATAGCCATTGGCGCCGTCGCCATCTTGAAAACATGGCGGCCAAAATAAGTTTAGGGTTTATGTCTCGGTTCCTGTAGGGTATAGGAAAAAGTGAAAGATTATTAAATTTCCTACAAAATCGTCTTCTTATCTTTTTTTTGTCAAGCGGTAGTTTTTGAATTACTGGGCCAAAAGCTAGATTATGTGTTCCTGCAAAATTTCAAAACTTCGCAACATATTGCACCAAAACCCTATTATGATGTGTCTAATTTATTTTATTTTATTTCATTTACACCACTCCATAGATTTACATCTAATTATTGAATGTGGAATAAAAAAAACATAAATTATAAAATTCAAGAAAGAAATATAAAAGAAGAACTTAATTAAATTAAATCATTCGAGTTTTCTACTTGTAGCATCTTTGTCAGTGGGAATACCGCAACGAGCATTTCACGTCACTTACCCACAAGATACCACCATCACCTTGCGGCTGGGTAGGTTGCTTGTTAGAATGTGAGCCTTTGAAATTTGTGTTGTCATATTCCCCCGTTTTACTCTTAATTAAAATTCTTCGGAACTACTATCTAGGAGGCCTTAGGGCTAAAGTTGGGGCATATCTTATTCATAATCACAATATAGCTATAGTGTCGATGTATCTTAACTTCACTCAATCAGTGTATGCATTAATTTATACCGATCAGACACCGAACATTTCATGAATTAAAAATCACAACTATATCTGTCTAGTAAATCATAACTGATTTTTAAACTGCAACGTCATTAGCTTTGGAAATATATTTAAATTGACATTTTAAAAATTTAGTGTGACATTTTTTACCAGTATGCAAATGTTACAATTTATTCTGAATATGAGAGTTGATTTATATCTAAAATTCAAGCGCTTTTCGCTAATGGTCATATGCTAAATTTTAATAGCCAGGAAATTATTGATAGAATTACTTGGCTTTTCAAATTGTAATGATTGCAAATTTATTTGTTTCTCATTCTTGAAATCATTCAACGACTCAATAAAAATAGAATACACATAATGCAGACTGCATGCTGTTGTTTGACTTTTTATATGTGCTAACGTGAATATATCTATATTTATTTATTTATTAAAATATAATTTTTTTATTTATTAATATGTTTATTTAAGTATTTACAACACTTCTCTTTATGATAAAACTCAATTGTAGAAAACAATGCAATAAACAACGTACAAAACATTGTAGGCACGACCTAGTTAATATTTCAAGATTACACGACGTGACGGTGGTCTATTAGGACCAAATACGGTGTAGCGCTTTTTTGCTTTTATTATTAAATTTGGCAAAAAATTATTTCTTCGCTTTTTTGTTATATTTGTTTTATTGTTTTTTATTATATAGGAAAAATTTATTTTCCATTTTTTTATTATAATACAGAAAAAAAAGAAAAGTCTAATTTTAGGCATTTTATAAAAAAAAATTAAACAGTTACAAAAAACGCAAACAACGAAAAAAATCTTAAATAAGTAACATAAAACTAAGGCAGAAATTGCAGCAAACTAAACTTTAACCCTAATTATTCGCTTGCTGTTGCACACATTCTCTGCAGCAGGCTATAATATGTTCAATGCAGACCCAGCATTTGCAATAATTGCAAAAATACTCTGCTTTGCGCTTTTTGCAATATTTGCAATGGCCCCTCTAATTTGGAGGGAGATTAGATTCATCTTGCCTCCTGGTAACAAAATATTTCGCACCAGTGTAGCGAATGTACGTGTGTACACTAGAAAAACCTGCCTTGGAAGACATGTGGTCTTTTACCAGCTCTTTTCCCAAGTTTTTTATAAACAGTTGTCGTTCTTTTCTTAAGTCAGAAGTGGCATGATTGTATCTTAAAATTACAAAAGCTTTGAGAGAGGCAATATTTAGCAATATAGCAATATGTCCACTCCACATTTCATTGTGTTATAAAACAAATGAATATGCGCTTTGCTACTTTCATCGTCCACTGTTGACTGTACTAGTGTGATGAAGCGATGACAACAATAAAACATTCATTGCTTTGAGCCCATCATCATTTTCTCTACAAAAGCAAAAGCTGATGAATCAATAGGTCTGCCCTTTACATTAATCCAAATTACTGGTATTTTTCGCTTATCGGTTTTGATTGTTCCAACTACAGCAAGCCTATGTTATGTAAGAAGTTTACTAACAACACTGATACTAGTAAACCAATTGTTATGTTTCGTCCTGTTCCAGGAAAATGTTAACACATTCTTAAAGTAACTACTTCCGTGGAGTTATTTAAATTGTATGGCCAATGCGATTGTATGCCAGCATGCATTTCCATATGGTTGGGTAAAAAGTTCTAGAATCCACAGTAGCGAAAGCTTTTATGCCAAACTTTTTGGGTTTGTTGGGAATCTACAGGGTTTTCATTTATATTTTGACACCCACCTACAGAGTTTATTAAAAGAAATACGCAAAAACGTTTTATATAAAACTTGTATGGTTTTTCTCTATTATCTTTTGAACATATCAGTAAAAACAAATGAGCATCGCAAAGTTAACAAAACTGAACATCTTCACTTTTTTAAAATAGAACACCCTGTATGTTACTACTACATTTTTGGACTCTCTAGAGAAATATAAACACTTTTCTTGTGTAATATCCGATACCTATCTTTAGCTGTTTACGAAATATAGATTTTTCACAGCTAACTCCAAAAATTATTGCAATATCTTATTTGAAAAACACAATATCTCGGCAAAAGCATTTTATCTATCGAAATTTTGATACTGATGATGGCTGAGGCCGAAAATACTCTGCACTGTTTTTTTAATAAATTTTACACAGAATACAACCTTTGATTCTAATTTCATTCGCAGACTGTGCCCTCAGCATAAAGTTACATAATTTAATAAATATATTAAACATTTTTAGGAAAGAGTGTTACCTAGGAAATCTACAATCTAGGAGTCTACAAACCACGAACTATTGATTGGTTAACAAACCACAGTGAAAATGCAATATAAAATGTGCATGAAAAAGTCTTGAAAAACTAAATTAAAACATTTTATTCTGATATTATCAGGTCTGATGACCAACGTCTCTACTTAAACAGCAGTAAAAATGCAATATACATTTTATTTGCAGTCATCCCTTAGATATATGCTGCCCGTCTGGCAGTATGCTGACCCGTAAGAATTTTTGCGGACTCATGCGTGTGGTGAAAGGGGGGGTATCTCTAAATTCAGCATAATGTATTTTCCTAAATATTGTCTCCACTCTCGCCAATTTTATTTCCTGTCGATTCGGCAGAAATTTCGTTTTTAGTATTGAAAATCCTATTGGGATCACGTTTATGGAAACTTAATAAGGATGATGTGACCTCGACCAGCGAATAATATAATGAAATTCCGACACCGAATCGGCGCGGTTAACGCTCAGTAAATAATACGATTTGAATGAAATTATATAATTGGACTAGGAAAAATAAAAATAAATCATTTTATGATATTATTTAATTATTATTGTACTAGCAAAAATTTAAAAAAATAATTTTTTAACATAGTATCTGTTTAAAATGTCAAATTTGACAGTTTCGCTATTTATGAACCGAATTAGATTATAGGGAAAATAAAAGGAACATATTTTTTTTATAATTAGATTAGGGAAAATAAAACAAAAATATTTTTTGTGATAGTATCTGTCAAAAATGTCAAATTTGACAGATTTTCTATTTATGAACCGATTTGAATGAAATCTTAGAAATAGATTAGGGAAAGAAAAATAATTAATGACATAGTCGGTCAAAAATGTCAAATTTGATAATTTCGTTATTTATGAACCGATTTGAATGAAAGTTTAGAATTAGATTAGGGAAAATAAAAGAAAAATATTTTTTGTCATAATATCTGTCAAAAATGTCAAATTTGACAGTTTTCCTATTTGTGAACCGATTTGAATGAAATCTTAGAAATAGATTAGGGAAAGAAAAATAATTAATGACATAGTCTGTCAAAAATGTCAAATTTGACAATTTCAATATTTATGAGCTGATTTGAATGCAATTTCAGAAGTAGATTAGGGAAAATAAAAGAAAAACAATTATTGCCACAGTCTGAACCGACTTAAATGAAATCTTAGAATTAGATTAGCGAAAATAAAAGAAAAATGATTATTGACATAGTCTGCCAAAAATGTCAAATTTGACAGTTTCGTTATTTATGAACCGATTTGGATGAAAGTTTGGAATTAGATTAGGGAAAACAAAAGAAAAATATTTCTATTTATGGTCGTGTTACAATATTAGAACCCAAAAATGTAATGAGTAATACTTAAAACTTTCGCATAATATGATAAATAATGAAAATTTTAAATTATTCACATTTACTATAAAACAGACGCCACTTTTGAATAAAAACTTTCCAAAATATATAAACTAGTATATTGGAAAACCTCTTATAACTCAAAGACATTATAATCCGGATAACAAAAATCTCAAGCTCTATACCGTAAAAGGCACTCGCGAATGCAATTGAAGAAAAAGCAAACAAACGAAAATAAATTAATGATATACTCCATCACTGTCATCTTAGTTTAACTATTTAGTAGAAATGAATTCATGGTACTGGAATCCATCTGATTACATTAGAGTGAAAAGACAGGAAGGATAGCCAGTAGGATCAGTATTGACCGAAAGTGAGAGAAAGGTGTATTCTATCGCCAGTGCTATTTAACATTTACACTGAACAAATATTTATTGCAGCCTGTAGAATACAGGTAAACAGGCGAGCCATCAGCATGTCAACAACATTGATATGCAGATGGCACTGTAGTGTTTGCGGATAGTATTTAAGAAACCATAACATCAAGAGCGTAAACAAGCGAGAAATACATTTGAATTAAAATTAATGATTTAACGTTAACAATAAAAACTAAGCTAGGCATTGAATATTTGACCTAAACTGAGATCGTTAAACACGAGTCTTTCGAAATTTATCGCAGGATTCTTCGTATCTCATGAGAATAGGAAAACTTTGCATACGATGAACAAAAGCAAAGCAGTGTCAATTACAGTGAGGTTGTCAAAAGCTGAAATAATTCGGGAATCAGACTAGACCTGGCCAGGATTAGAATATTTTAATCATGGGCTGATATGACCGCTACAAGGTTTCTTTACTTACAAGATTGATATCGAATATTTGAGACGAACAGCATCTTAAAGTAAAATGACTTTAAGTCGGTATAAATACCTTGGAAAAGTTATGGATACCAAACATGCATTTTTGTACAAATCTGGTTAATATTCTTCAACATACTTCTTAATCTGGTCTTTACGTCACCCATGAGTTATGGCTAGTAAGTCATTGTCGAGCCTAAATAAGTGTTTGACACCAGGTAATTTAACATTAAATGAAAAAGAAACGAGATTGAAAACGTTTATATCATAGATTTTTCGACCTGGTAGATTTATGTGGAAGGCATCTCAGCCATTTAACAGGATATTTTTGATTTTATTTGCCAGTAACTGATGAATCTTGCAGATATTCAACTATAGTTAATTTATCATCAATCGAAACTTCAAGATAGTAATAGTTCTTCAATATTGGAGAAGTGTTGTTCTAGATGGCAATACCAACGTTAGTGCTTTTGGAATTAGCCTATGTAGATGGAACGGAATGGAACAGATTTGCTGTTACCATCTATACTTACCACGTCTTCATAATCAAGTTCAACATTTACACTGAACAAATATTTATTGCGATTTGATAAATTTTCTACAACATTATTTGTTGTAATTACATTGTTTAGTTTTAAAGGAAAAAGAAATACGTTTTATGGGGCAGATAGTTTATTACGGGAACTTCGAAATAAAGAAGGTAGTGGAATAATTTTACAAATATTTCCTATACTATTTTATTCAAATAAATAAATAGTTTATTAATGGATTAGCTATTTCATATTTATGAAAAAAGAATCCAGACTAACAATTAAACCAATATACAGAAAAAGAAAAATCAAAAGTAAAGAGATCGAGAAATAAGAAATAATTTAAAAATTAAGAAAATATCCAATTTTCTCTTTAACGAGTATAAGGAGTCATGATAACAGTCCAGCTGTATAACTATTCCATTATTATTTGCTTTACTAAAAATTCTGTTAGCGCAGAAGACATACCATAGTTTGTTCTATGGAAGGGTATACCTATGGAAAACAGCATTTGTGGATCGTGTAGCGAAATTTCAAGTAATAGAGCAGCAGAGTATTTGTGAGTTGAGAATTTCATATAGGGTGCATTCCTATTTTTTTTCCTATAAAATGGGGACCAACCAGGAGAAGCATACTCTAACATAGATCTATCATATAAACAATATATTACCTTAAAATCATCTATATTCTCGCATAAAGATCTTCGAATAAAGTCCAAACTTCACAGCTCTGTTGGTAATGTGATCAACATGCATATTAAAATTTAAATCCTTGACAAACGATGCTCCTAGACATTTTGTAATGTTGACTCCCTCGAGTTCTGCGTCATCAATTTTAATGTTTATTCTTTTACAAAGCTACATAATCTTAGATTTACTAATATTGAGCTCCATTTAATTCGCTCTATTCCACCCGCTCATACCATCTACATCCCGTTGTAACTCTATATAGTCATTCATTTATTTAAAAACTCTATATAATTTCAAATCATCCGCGTACAATATTATACTAATATAAAGTGTTACAAATTCAATTTAAAGTGTCATTAATAGACGGGCTAAAAAAAGGGAGGGGGGGGGGGTGCCAGATGACAGCCCTGTGGAACCCAAACGTGATTAAAACTTTCTCAGAGAATTTTTTTTAGATTTTTACAATTTGTATTTGATTAGATGAATAACTTAAACCCTCTGAATATGTTTGCATAAATTCCATACCCTCCCAGCTTTCCTATCAACATAATATGAGTGACCCTATCGAAAGCTTTCGAAAAATCAGTGTAAATCGAATACACCTGATGCAAGCGTTCCAACGAAGTTTTTTAGGTTTTGTTCGTAAACTAATAAGTTTGTAACTGTGGATTTACCCCTAATAAAGTGATGTTGAAGATCTATAAGGATATTCTGAATAGAGGATCGGATTTTAGAATCAATAATAGATTTGAAATGTTTGCAATTAATATTTTTTTTTGAAATAGCTCAGTAGTCATTAATTTGAGATATATACCCATTTTTAAACATTCGTGTCATATTGGATAATTTCCATATATCAGGGAACTCTCCTCCGGCAATAGACAAATTAAACAAAATAGACAAACACAGGTAGCCGGACGCATACACACGTGATCTTTTAGCTTACAAATCGCATTGAAAAGTCTAGTTCGGCAAGTACCTACTTTCATATACCTCATTAACATCGTAAATCTCACAGACATTATTGCTGCAAACAGAGTAGAGATATAGTAAGCTACAATAAATCAGTTTTCAGAAAACTTCGTATTATAAAACATTTTTTATGGCAGTGGCGCACACTCTAAAGGGAGATCCTATGGCGCTCGACGAGCGGTGTGTGTGCGAAGATTCTTATTGACTTGAACAGTTGTAGGTTGTAATTAGTGGGAAACGTATGTCCTGAGAGTAAGTTCCACAGTGATGCAGTGCGCCACACAAAGGCGTTCTTTTAAAGCAATATTCTACGTGTTTCCAGTTGTACAACGAACTGGTGTGCACTTGCCGGCTGTCCTAACTGTCGTGACAGGCGTTTCCAGCAGCGGGATGAGGCGGGACAAATCCTGGGAACAGCTGCGGTGAAAGTATCTGAAAACAGAGATATTTCGGCCACATGTCTGCGGTGTTTCCGGCTATACAGATTCCGGGTCAACTCTGGGTCGCCGATGAGACGCACAGCTCTCTTCTGAATATATTCCAACAGCTTTACGGTGTGGTTTGGTGCGGCACCCCAGATGTGTGAGCAATATTCTAGGCACGGTCTTATTTGTGCTTTGTAGAACAACAGCAACTGCTGTGATGTATCCAGTTTTTTTTTCGTGAAATTGCGCACCATGCTTCTGGGAGGCTGATATTGCGATGTTGACAAGGTGGCCATGCCAGGCCTTATTACTGTTGAAAGAGACACCCAGTAGTCCGATTGATGTCAGGGCCCGCAGTATTGACCATCTTGTTAAACGTGGCTGCTTGGGTCTTTGCAGTTTAAACTTTCCCCATGTATTGATTAACTGTTGCAATTACTCCTATTTGCGGTGATAAGTCTCTGTCGCTGGTAATGGTTTTTCTGATCTAAATTGGAAGACAAGGGTACTGTCATCTGCAAAACTGTATACACGATTATTCGTTTCGGTCAGCAGGACATAAATATAGATGAGGAACAGAGTTGGTGAAAGTATTACACTCTGAGGCACGCTCGCGGTAATGGCGAATGTGTTTGCCGGCGTGGTGTTTGAGAGCGTGATTTCTTGCCTTAAAAAAAGTCTGGAAAAATAGATGTTAGGTCGTTGGTGCAGTTCTTTAACACGATGGCAGGTATTTCGTCCGGTCCTGATGCCTTAATTTACTTGGTCTAATAGAGAGAAGCTCGTAGATCACGCTTTGAGATAAGATCAGTTCTGAAACTACAATGAATGAATGTTGCAGGAATATATTGAGATAAGGCAAGTTTTGGAATTGTATAAAAGGGAAACAGTTTTGGATCTGTATCCTAGTTTAAGAGCTAATTTTTAATAGGAAAAAATCATTTTTGAATTTTTTTTTATAATATATAGATGCATTTTAGTGTATAGTTTTATTTGGTACCACTACCTTAAATTGGCCCAAAAAGACGTTTTGGAAGTGTGGGTCGTAGACTTGACACTTGGGCGAAGGCGCCATTAAATCTTGTAATATGAATATATACTTCCACAAACTCAACTTGACTTTGATTTTTGCATACCAAAATGAACAACAAAGGTCCCAATGAAGCTATATATTAAAATATTAAATACTTTCGCAGACATAATCGCACAAAGGAAAATTAATCAGCTCCCAAACCTGGTTGAGTTTATACTATCGCACCTAAAATAAAGAGAAGATTTTCCAAAATAAGAATCATCCAAATTATAAGATTATTAAGTTTTAATCGTAAGTGCTAAACCATTAATAATGCCTAATAAATCAGAAAATTATTAACCAAAATCTGAATGTTTTGTGTTCTGACTAAATACAGTTAATCACAGAGCACATTAAATAAGAATTACTTTGCGAAATAAAAACCTATTATAAATAAATCCATTCGAGCGATAATAGCAGTGGTCAAATACATAGTTAACAAAATAAAATCAAATCGCTACACATATGAGGAAAAAAATCTGATCAAAGGAGATCTATAGAGGAATCGAAGTGAGCTCAATTCGGTCCTGCATAAAAACGAAAATCTAAAGTAGCAGTTAGGTAAGAAGGTTTACTGCCACAAGACTTACAGCAAATTACAGTAGCGTTTAAGTTAGTAAATAAAATACAACAAAAATGATATAACTACCATGGCGTTAGCAAGACATTTGCTAATTAAGAAAATATCATATAAAATAGTTAAAAAATCGATATTAGTTAATCAAATAAAGATCATTTAACGGTAAGTTCGATGAAATTAGAGTGAGCAATTATATAACCTGCAGTAAGAGGGTAACACTTAGGTAAGTGTACGTAATACACTAAAATAAATCGGAAAATTACTATGCCAACTTAGATAATATCATATACTGTAGTAAATAATGATAAGGTATGATATGGTAAGTAAAATAGGTAATGATAAGGCCTACTAGTTTTCTTATGGCCATACGGGAGTTGTTGGTGGCTAGTCCTTAAGTCCTACAACTATTAAGCTGGCCACACTTAGGCCTTTGGCGCTTCCTGTGAAGCTACACGTCACACCATGCGGTCAGCATCACTTTGACAAATGGTCTCAAACGGGTGAGATGAAATGGAGAAACTCTCTACGCTTCTAAATACCGGGCCAAGGATGGACCCTTTTTGAAAGTGAGACTTTACGTAAAATACATTTACGAGACAATATTACCGATAATACGAAAAAATTTAAATTGCATTTTATTTGCAGTTTACCTCATGATTAATTAATAAGGACATTAGACCTGATGGTATAATACACGTAAATCGAAGAAAAAAGCCAAGTCGCCAAAAATATCTTAGACGTCCGTCACGAGAACGTTCGAAAATATGGGACGACTATGAACCTTCGGAACTATATTCGTCGATACTGGTTGGGTACGTTTCAATATTCCAAAGTATGAAATAGTTAATGATTTAAATTTCAAGATATGTATTCTAAGTTCAGAATACATATGTTAAGTTTCAATGTAAGGTAACAAGAATATAAACCACATAAATCTTCCATGTATTACTGGTTTTGGTTGCATTTACAATGCTACAAAGTTGGTTTGGGTTAGGGCGCATAAGAAAACATTTTTATATTTCAGGCAATCCCATTTAAATAAGAAAGTCAAACTTATTCCTTAAATGATACATGCCAAGTAAGTTTTAAAAACCCCATAACTATGTATAGTAAAGGATCACAGTGGCTTACCCCTCGAGTATTTCTTTAAAGAACTTGTCAATGCCATCTGAGCAAAAAAGAAATTATTTTTTAAGTTTATAATCTTTCGACTTAATTTTCAAAAATGCGGCGAGAGTCCCATATTTTGATATATATTATTTATCTTTTTATATAGCTGACGGGTTGTTATAGTCCCCAAATATTCTCCTCATATGGAAGGAGCTAATCTGTCTTGGAAGTACGGAGTATAAGCAAACAGCCTTTGGCGCTTCTAGTGTCCATTTATAATTTGAATATGGTGAATTACTATTTATAGGACCTTCTGGACAGTTCGGGTAAAATAGTTAGATCCATTTCATCAGCTTCTTTGAGAATTTTCTGGGGCATATAATTTTTATCATCCATTCCGAGTTCCATAGCCTTCTTTCAGCCCTGCCTATTATAGTTATTTACGTAATAGATGCGGTGCGAGTGTCACTACAACAAGTTGGAAATATTGCCGCGACCGAGACCGAGTCATGGTACCCACACGGGTAGTTAGCCAAAGCGTACTTGTAATATACAACGTTTTATCTACGACCTACATATTAAGGATTTATTTCGTCAATAATTTTGACTTATTTGAGATATGCAATGGACTCATTACATCATAAGTACACTCGTGATGCGTGTAATTACTCTTATTACGAAACTAGTTTTTTAGTAATCCATTTGACAAAACGTCTAAAAATCAGCAATACTAATTTCAAAGTTTGACTTTTTCTCATTTAAAATTAAGTTTATGTTTATTTTCTGTTGAAATAGTGGTAGATAAAATGGTGTAAATTACACGTGCACTGTGGCATACTCGCAATATTTCCTTTAAGTGGAAAATGTTTGACATAAAAAATTCTGATTCTAACAAGTTGTGTCTAATCAACTACTAAAAAATAAGCTACAGTTGCATAATAAAAGTTAATACAATATTAGTAATGTAATGGCTAATAAGTTAACTATTATGACGTAATAAGCTGTTCCTTTGCAGGTCATAGATAAAACCATTTACGTAACTAAAATCTAAGTGCCATAGTAACACCTAAATAGGACTTTCACAGTTCGCAAAATCAGTAATGGCGACAAAATAGTTGTCGAAAACGAAATTTAATCAGAAATATATTTTGAAAAATGTGTAAAGGAAATTGTTTAATAAAATATTGTATATGGGATATTATTATATTATATAAATTATGCCACCTGTCCTTTAGGTTTTTGTGTTGAGGTCTTGCACGACTTTTACGTAATATAAGTCACTAGTCTAATAAGTCACTAGTCTAATAAGTTACTATTCATTAAAAAGATCGTTCACGCCTTTGGAAAACTTTCGGAGATACTTTCCTAGAATTTATGTTTAGACAATGAAAAGCAAAAATATGTTTCCCTGATAGCTATATCGAGGTAGCGGAACATTTCTACTTCACGTATATCTTCATAAACAAATTTCAAAGGTTTTTCGCCAGATCTCTTGCGCAGCGAATGATTTCAGTACTTAAATAGCTACAAAACTCCAATGTTATTAGTTGCTGTTCCTTGTGAGCCATCAGGATTTATCCAAGTGTGGTAAAAGAAATGAAGACAGATGAAGGAATCAGCATACTCGTGAAAAGGACTGAAGTACCGTGTGACATTATCGCCCTTCTGATCAACATTTGAATAGAACTAATGAATCCAATTTTACGGAAAGTGCATACACATCAAATCGACGTGAGCGTGAGCTATGTAGGAAGCGTAATAATTTGAAATCTTCTATCCTCAGGTAAAGAAATGAGTTAGACTAATTCGATAACTTGATATTATTTAGCGAAACGAAATTATATGATGTAGATAAAAAATAAGATATCCAGATGTTATTTTACATGCAACTGAATTTGCCTCTGATTCGACACATAATCATCCGTTAAGATCATCAGAAATTCCTGTTTCAACAATTATTCAGCATAAAGAAATGTTTGTAAGTTCTCATAGAAAATTTGGTTTTATTTCAATATTTTTAAAGCTACAATTACTAAAGTATTTATCTCAGTATTCGCCGAGATAGGAAAAATATATTCATATTTGCCAACAGACCGGTGTGTGTCAAATACGCAGATATTATGAGTTAAGTACATTAAATAGGTATCTTATAAAGAAAGTAATATTTTCAAAAGCAAATGTGTTCGCAAAATACTGTAAATTTATAATTGCTTACAAAGCATTATATTTTTCATTTATTTAAATAAAAGAAAATCATAGAATTACCCATATTGTTCTCGGATAGACTGTGTGGGAAACGCCATTCTTTTTTGTATAACATTTTAATGTTATAAAAATACACATGAACATGTTTGCTCTATACTCAAATAATTAAATAAGCGTTATTTACGCAGATGTTCAGATTCCAGCATAATTTTACATATTGCGGTTTATTGAATGTGAGATAAAAATATTGCGGAGAGTAAAAATCTATATTTTATAGGGCAGCCAGATAACTGCAAATAATGCCGATTCTTCCAGCTATTACTCCATAACTTCCTTTGATTGCATACAGTCCGTTAATCTACGTTTGCATTAAGTCTGTGATATCCTCAGCTAACTGGCACAGTAATTTTTAGTTGGTATCAAAAACTATTCTACAAAATATCAAGATTTCCTTCCTATTCTTCAGCCTGTAAATGTTTTGTTACAAATCAATCAACCAAAACCAACAGATTTATTGCAAAGACATGAGGGCATTGAAATCCAAATAGTACAAGGATGCCATCCCATGTGCCAGCACCATGCTATACAATAAAACATGGGGCGAATAGTGAATAGATATATCGAAACAAATAAAATGGATACTATAACTTCATAGTTATATTAAGAAGTTGATAGGTTTTATATATATATGATTCGTCATATCAAATTGCTGGTGAAGAGTAAATTTGAGTACATGGCATTTTTACAGCAGTTTTTCTTTCTAAATTAACAAAATTAGCCTGTAGCCCCGTAAAACATCTGCTAATTTTATATTATGATCAACTTTTCAAAGGGATAGGAAGTATCGAATACTACTAGTATTCATAAAAGACTTCGTTTTACACGTGAAATTCTTTTAACAATGAAAATGCTTCCGTTTTCCTAGTATAGGGCCTCAAATCGTGGAAAATCGAAAAGAACCATATTACATATCCCTTTGTAGGGTGGAACTTCTACACATTTTAAAAATTAGCTGCTTACATCTAGCATATCATGCGATTTTCCCATTAGTTTTTTGCTTCTCCACTCTTTATTTGTACAGGTGACTGTATATCACAGTTAACAATATATCTTGAAATGGAATATTAGAGCAAAGCTAGTATTCAGTAACTTAACAACATATGGACCCTAAAATTCGTGCATCACTGTCAAAACAGTTACATGGAGAACACTTAGAAAAGCAAAAGGTTTAATTGCAAAAATTGGAGAACTTCCTTACCATAACGAAGAAGAGTTCTGAAAAAGTGTTGCAAACAAATTAAGAAGTCCTAAGTAGCCTTAAGTTTGAAAATGTCAGCGAGATTTGTTGATACTTTAATGCAGGTATGGACAACCTCTTTTTGGAAGGGGCCAGAAGCAAGGCTAAATAAGCATTCTGAAATAAATCCCTTAACTGATATCGTCAGGTCAAAACTGATTCAGAACATTTTTCAAGCTAATTTGCCAGGACTAAGAATCGTCGCTAGCGCTCCTGCTTCTTGGTGTTCCTTCTAAATATATTGATGCGTTAGTAGCCTTAATTTGAATTCAGTTCTCTTCTAGTGATAGACAGGCGTAGAGGTCTTGGGTTTTGTTTGCCCCACCATACCAGTTACGTTGCCTTTTTATTTAAGTGGCTGAGAACAATATGCGAGATATTTAAGTCAAGAAGAGGAAGTTCTTGTAAGTAATTTGTCTAATGTAAGTGATAATATGTAGGAAGAAAAAGATGAGTTGTGATGGGCAAGTGACAGTGATTTTAGTGACGCTGTACTAGTGTAGATAAGTAAATATTCATACCAAAGACTATGTTGTCCTGTATAAAACTAGGGATGGGTCAAAAAAGACCCGACCATACCTGTTGAAGGTTAACCTAAAACACCTTTGGTGTTGGATATACATAAACAAATTAGGTATAGATCTTGCTTCGAAAGAAGTTCAATAGCTGGTGATCGTGATACCGTTGCTACACCTAATGTGTTTTCCAAATTAACGTCACTATGTCTTGACCGTTTTTTTGCTTTCGCGAGAGCCATTTTGGAAAATAAATGTGCACAATAATAAGTACTACCGAACAAACACATAATTTTGCATACAAAATGTACTAAACCTGGATAAGTATCCTTGGGAATTTTTTTTTATGTCTTGCAGTGGCACATCACGAAATATATTTTTGAAAACATGATCGGCTTGAAGTTTAATTAGTTCCATTTGAAGAGACATTGCCCCTTGTTCAACGTTCACTGTAAATGGATTTATGAATATTTCAAAATCTTTTTCTTTAACGGAAAACCTGAAACATGGATGAAAATTCTGTGTTTAAAGAACTCAGTGCCGCGGCTAACGTATCCCTATCAAAATTTTTGTGTGTCCCTAATGTTGGGAAATGTAATACATATTCCTGAACGAAGCTGGCTTTTCCACAGCCAGAGTTTAGCTTGAAATGATTTTATATGAGCGAATAATTCATGAACAAATTGTCCTTGCTTCTGTATATGCCTATTTAACGCAATTGGTTACTAACTGCGTTACCCAAAAAAGCAAAACCGGATAGCCATGCATCATCTTTTGGATGTAAAACCAGTTCGGGTTTTCCTTTCATCTGCACAAAAGCTTGCACTTCCTTTCTTAACTCGTAAAACCGCATCCATATCCTGCCTCTGCTGAGCCAGCGAACTTCACAATAAAAAAAATTAAATCCCCTCATTCGGCATCCAAATAATGTAGAAATTGAACTGACGATGATTCAAACCTCTTTATTTGATAAAATTCACAGAGAAAACAATTACTTCCATCACGTGCTTAAATTTTATTCTTTTAGCACAAAGATCTTGGTGAGAAACCTGTGATTGCATTTGCTTCGAAAGAAGTTCAATAGCTGGTGATCGTGATACCGTTGCTACACCTAATGTGTTTTCCAAATTAACGTCACTATGTCTTGACCGTTTTTTTGCTTTCGCGAGAGCCATTTTGGAAAATAAATGTGCACAATAATAAGTACTACCGAACAAACACATAATTTACATACTACATTACATAATACAGTGAAAAGAAAACAGTTGATTTTAATCAAATTTCTGCCTATCAAATCTATTTTGCCACATTTTTTATCTGTTTAATAGCAGAAAGTAAAGTTATAGTTGATATAAAATAATATCAAAATAATATGAACAATAAAAAAGTCAAACGAGTTCAAGACCAGTAAATAGATATGTTATATAAGTCAGTGTAAGAGAGTGTGGAACTCCTGCTGTTCAGTGAGAGATAGATTCGGTTAAGGTCACCAGCGCTCTCTACCAGTCAAGCTGCAAACTGCCTATACTATGCTAGGTAAAACAATGTTTAATTTTATTGATAATTGTTCTTAATGTATAAAACATCAGCATAAATCAGCATATGCAATAAATCTATAAAATTTAATTAGGGAAACGGCAAAATTATACACAACTCACTAATAATCTAAAGCTGAGATCAGCTTTCCTAAGTAGAATTGCATGGTACTAAAGTTATTCAGTATGCGATGTTTAATTAAGAAATGTGATCAATAAATCAATTTAAAGAGTAGGAATTGAAGCTAATTGAAGAATTAATTTAATGAAATCGAATATCCAATTAATTAATGAAGTGAACTAATAAATTAATAAGCGAAGCCGATTATGAAATCAGTACAATGAAACTCAATTAACAAATTAATCAACGAAGTAAATCATCAATCATTAATCACATAATATAAAATTAATTGAATGAATTAATGACAAATTAATTAGTGAAGTAAGCCACCAACTATTAATCAAATAATATCAGCTCACTTTAATGACAATTCAAAATAAAATAAGTAAAAGGTAAGCAAACATTAAATTCAAGAAGGTAGGGCTAAGTTATGCAGTAGGTAAGATAATGAAGGTAGCACTAAACTAAAATACGGAAAAATCATAAAATTTAACAGTAGCGACCCATTATATTCAATTTAGTACAGATTACTAAATAATGGTGGCCAGAATCTAAACGTTTATAAGCGAGGCCAATATCAAGGCATAAAGTAAAGCAGCAACTAATATGCCCAATTATCAGATTGTTTAAAAATAAAGGAAATATATATACACTAACCTAACAGCTGTTAAGGCTCGTAGCTATTCAAATATGCTAATATTAGATATCAATGCAGGTTGCACAATAATATAAAATCTTAAAGCCAAACTAACTCACCAAGTCGTGATCACGAATCGTTAAGTCAGAGATTTACCCGAGTCAGTAAAGCATATACCAATTACACAAGCATTACATGTCATAAAAAAATAATTAGTTGCTATAAAGAAAGCACAACTAATGGTTACTAGCAAAGTATATGTAAACTAGTAAGTTCACTCAGCGGTAAATCCTCTGATGTAATTCAGCCACATTCTTTTATATCAAGTGACAACTGGAGATGACCGATGCGCTGCGTAAGTGTCCGATTGATTCGCGTGGCTTTCTCTAGTCAGAGATGTATTCAGGAGATTGTATGGACTCGTACCGAAAGACCTACTGAATGCCGGCCGGGTGAAAAATCAAGTGAAACTGAGCAAACTTGTAAAAATATTTTCATAGAAGGAAATTGAAATAGTATATTATTTTATATGGAGGAAAAGTGATACTTTTCATGGCGCGCTCGTGTTTAATAGAGAGCAAGCCATGAAAAGTAACTTTTCCTCCAAATAAAATATGCTGTTTTTTCTTCAAATGTCGACAAATTAATGCAAAAACATCTCTTTTTAATAGTAAAAATATCTAATTATTATTAAAGATAAGTGGGTTCGCAAGGCGGCTTAGACCACGGTCGTAGGTGGCCTTGCTTAGACCGGTGTCGGTGAATATCAACATAAAGCTGTCAGTGGACACTGTCAACAATAATTATTTTTTTAAGATCGCGTCTCCGATTGCATTTAAATTCCGTATTGATAAGCAGTTATTGAGTAAGTTCGATTAAATAATAACCAATTTGTTCCTAAATTAGTGATTTTTAGAAATGCAGTCACAAATTGAGTGATAAATACAAAATGTAGTTTAATAAATCTTGAGTTCTTGACGCTTATTTTGTTGTCTGTTGGTATTGTATCTATGTTGCTATGGTAACACTTTTACCTCCGCCGGCGGAAAAGTGAAA
Organism: Pissodes strobi; assembly: GCA_016904865.1. Lineage (NCBI taxonomy): Eukaryota > Metazoa > Arthropoda > Insecta > Coleoptera > Curculionidae > Pissodes > Pissodes strobi. The sequence continues at coordinate 154,786 of MU182216.1, forward strand.
AGTAAAGCTCCGGCGGAGGAAAAATGAAACTTCACGGCCGCCTACACAGTCGAGTAATGACGGATTTACTGACGTTTGAAGAAAAAAAAATTACTATACGGGGTGTCATTTTTAGGTGATTTTGCTATCTCAGAATCTAACAAGAATTTAACAACACTGCAAATCGATCTTGAAAAGGCATCAATAATGGCAACTTTCTAATTTAATCAACTTTGTAGCTTTGACCGTTTCAAAGATAGCAATAATAGTGGATTACCTAAAATATATTTAAATATATATAATAATATAATACTTCGGAATCTCATTTTTACTACACTTCTTTGGTTTCATGAAAGTGATTTTTCAAGGCCACGTTATGACATGGTTTATGTTTTCGTCTCGCGTTACGGCATTTTTGTATCGTTGATTGGACGACTAACCAAAACTAACCGAATCTATCAAAATTGATTGTACCGTATCGGCACCGGTTCAAATGACTACAATAAGCTGAGACTAAGTGAACCTAACCAAAACTTGATTCGACGATTAACCAAAACTAACAAAATCTATTAAAATTGATTATAACGTTCGTAACGGGTCCCAATTACTAAAATAAGTTGATACTAACTGAAACTAACCGAAAGTTGATTGGACTAACCCAAACTAACCAAATCTATTCAAATTGATTATAACGTATCGGAATAGATTCAAATAATTAAGATAAGTTGAGACTAAATGAAACTAACCCAAAGTTGTTGACGAATAACCCAAACTAACCAAATCTATTAAAATTCATTTTAATGTATTCTGAAAAACTTGAAATGACTGAAATAAGTTGAGAATAAGTGTAGCTAACCGAGAGTTGATTGAACTACTAAACCAAACTAACCAAATCTCTCAAAATTGATTATAACGTATCGGATGACTAAAAGAATTTAAAACTAAGTGAAACTAACCGAAAGTTTATTGGAAAACTAACTTACACTAACTTAAACTAACCAAATCTATTAAAATTGATTATAATCTATCGGAACCGCTTTAAATGACTAAAATAAGTTAAGAATAAGTGAACTAACGGAAAGTTGGTTCGACCACTAGCCCAAACTAACCAAATCTATTAAAACTGATTATAACGTGTTGGAACCGGATCAAATGACTAAGGTATATGTTAAAACTAAGTGAAACTAACCGAAACTTGATTCGATGATTAACCAAAACTAACAAAATCTATTAAAATTGATTACAACGTATCGTAACGGGTTCAAATTACTAAAATAAGTTGATACTAACTGAAACTAACCGAAAATAGATTGGAGGACTAATCCAAACTAACCAAATCTATTAAAATTATTTATAACGTATCGGAACCGCATTAAATGACTAAAATAAGTTGGGAGTAAGTGAAACTAAACGAAAGTTGAATCGACAACTAACCCAAACTAACCAAATATATTAAAATTGATTATAACGCATCGGAATCGGTTCAACTGATTGAAATAGTTAAGACTAAGTGAAACAAACCGAAAGTTGAATCGAGGCCTAATCTAAACTAACCAAATCTATTAAAATTGATTATAATGTATCGGTACCGCATTAAATGACTAAAGTAACTTGAGAATAAGTGAAACTAACCGAAAGTTGGATCGACGACTAACCCAAACTTACCAAATCTATTAATATTGATTATAACATATTGCAACCGTTTTAAATGATTGAAATAAGTTGAGAAAAAGTGAAACTATCCGAAAGTTGAATCGACGACTAGACCAAAGTAACCAAATGTACTAAAATTGATTATAAAGTATCTGGACCGGTTCTAATGACTAAAATAGGATGAAACTAAGTGAAACTAACCAAAAGTTGATTGAAAGACTAACCGGATTAGGTTGGATAGTTCGGGTTAATCGTCGATTCAACTTTCGGTTAGTTTCACTTAGTCTCAACATATTTCAATCATTTGAATCGGTTCTATGACGATATAATCAATTTTAATAGATATTATAAGTTGGGTTAGTCACCAAATCAACTTTCGGTTAGTTTCTCTTAGCCTTAACTTATTTTAGATATTTGAACCGGTTCCGATACGTTATAAACAATTTTAATAGATTTGGTTACTTTGGATTAGTCATCCAATCAACTTGCGATAAGCTTCACGTAGTTTCAACTTATTTTAGTCATTTGAACCGGTTCGGGTACGTTATAATCAATTTTAATAGGTTTGGTTAGCTTGGGTTAGTTGTTGATTCATCTTTCGGTTAGTTTCACTTATCCTCAAATTATTTTAGTTATTTAAAGCGGTTCCGATACGTTATAATAAATCCTAATAGATTTGGTTAGTTTGGGCTAGTCGTCCAATCAACTTTCGATTAGCTTCACATAGTTTCAATTTATTTTAGTCATTTGAACCGGTTCCGATACGTTATCATCAATTTCAATAAATTTGGTTAGTTTGGGGACGAATACAATCAACTTTCGACTAGCTTCACTTAGTTTCAAATTATTTTAGTCATTTGAACCAATTCCGATACGTTATAATCTATTTCAATAGGTTTGGTTCGTCTGGGTTAGTCGTTGATTCATCTTTTGGTTAGTTTCACTTATTCTCAACTTATTTTAGTAATTTAAAGCGGTTCCGATACGTTATAATAAATTTCAATAGATTTAGTTAGTTTGGGGGCGACTACAAGCAACTTTCGACTAGCTTCACTTAGTTTCAAATTATTTTAGTCATTTGAACCTGTTCCGATACGTTATAATCAATTTTAATAGATTTGATTACTTTGCATTAGTCGCAATTCTCAACTTATGTTAGTCATATAAAGCGGTTCCGATACGTTATAAAGATTTTATTACATTTGGTTAGTTTGGGTTAGTCGTCGATTGAACTTTCGGCTAGTTTCACATAGTCTCAACTTATTTTAATCATTTGAACCGGTTCCGTTACGTTATATTCAATTTTAATAGATTTGGTTAGTTTGGGTTAGGAGTCCAATCAACTTTCGGTTAGCTTCACTTATTATCAACTTATTTTAGCCATTTGAAGCAGTTCCGATACGTTATAATCAATTTTAATAGATTTGGTTAGTTTGGGTTAGTGTTCAATTAACTTTCGGTTAGTTTCACTTATTCTCAACTTATTTTAGCCATTTGAAACGGTTACAATACCGACGTCATTATCAATTCTAATAGATGTGGTTAGTTTGGGTTAGTCGTCGATTCAACTTTCGCTTACTTTCACTTATTCTCAACTTATTTTAGTCATTTAAAGCGGTTCCGATACGTTATAATCAATTGCAATAGATTTGGTTAGTTTGGGTTAATCGTCGATTCAACTTTTGATTAGTTTCACTTTGTCTCACCTTATTTTAATCATTTGAATCGGTTCTGATACGTTATAATCAATTTTAATGGATTTGGTTAATTTGGGTTAGTCATCCAAACAACTTTCGTCTAGTTTCATTTAGTCTCAACTTATTTTAGTCATTTGAACCGGTTCCGATACCTTATAATCAATTTTAATAAATTTAGTTAGTTTGGGTTAGTCGTCGAATCAACTTTGGATTAGTTTGGGTTAGTCGTTCAAACAACTCTCGGCTAGTTTCACTTAGTCCCAACTTATTTTAGTTATTTGAACCGGTTCCGATACGTTATAATCAATTTTAATAGATTTGGTTAGTTTGAGTTTGTCGTCGAATCAACTTTGGGTTAGTTTCACAGTGCCAAAATATTTTTAATATTTACAAAGCATTCCATTATCGTTATATAATATGTACTTATAAAAAAAATCTGACACCTAGACGATTTTTCCGGTCTTGTCGCCTCCTTCACCTAATTTTATTAACATATCTATTCACTAATCAGACTATAGATTTTTCCTATTTGCCTTTGTATTTTTCATTGCTTCGTATATATTTCAACCGAAGTCCGAATAAAATATTAAAATAGAAATAAAATTAAGGATTTTCACAAATCCGATTCTGTTCTGAACACTCTGCCTACATACGAGCGACTGATTAAACTAAAACGCTCCATATGCTGCCAACAATCTGCGGATTTTCGGCGGCTGGCAGAAAATATTTGGGGAGTGGAGCTACTAGTTTACATATACTTTGTTACTAGCATAAAAGCAAAGTTTTGCAAATGTAAAATCTCTTGGAAGCAATCGTATCTTTCGATTATAGCAATTAAATCTATAAACCGTACTTACAATTACTTCAAATAATATTAACTTTAATAAGAATGCATTTATTAATTATCAAAAATAAAAATTCATTAATGCATTAAGTTGTTCACGTACGATGGAATAAATAAAATAAGTTAGGCTTAACTGTGATTATCGGTTCTCACACCAGCATGGATGCTACCATACGCCCAGGTCTCAGCGTCTATCCAACGTAGACTATGGTGGTAGTATAAATTCGAGCTACACCAATAGTAGCCACTGAATAATTCTCACAAGTGTATAGTTGAGTAAAGTGCGAAAATGATGAGCACCACAAGCACGCAAGTTAGCAATAAGCTAGTAGGGAGAAAGAAAGGAAGTTAAGAAGAAAGAATCCTTCATTTGAGGTGTTAAGCCACTAAAAAAGGTTTTATATTCCATATGTCTCTAGTTCAGTACGTAAAAATCCTTCTATGAAGAAAGGTAGGTTCCTTGTAACTAATTCATCAAAAATACTTGCAGGTAACCAACGATAAGGTATACTAGGACGTATTTCGGTGGCTTTAGCTTAAAATCCCATGAAGATGGTCTGTATAATTACAGATACACAGCTGTCAAGCACACCTATCAAATTGCCGGAGAAAAGTGACATGGCCGATTCCCGGATACTCGACCAAGTGTTGCTTTTAAAGAATTTCAAAAGCGTACTAGACTCACTAGTACTAAATTAGCACCATGTAGCGTGAAATTTTGCACATTTAAATACGTATTTCGAAACCAAATAAGAAAATAAACAATAGATGATCCTACTCCAACTGGCTAATCTCTATTGAAACCATAATCAGGAATAATTAAAGAAATAAATAAACTGTAACAATAATCCTAGTACAAGTGGTTAACCTATTAGTACTGGAGATATTTTGGCTAACAGTGACAACACTCACATAGTATTGGATGCGGTATGAATTACTACTGTACCGAGACGAGAATATTAAAGCAGGGATCATACTAGACATTTATCGCATTTAACAGTATAACTGATATATGGCGTAGTAATGTCGAAATTTAATTAAATATTTGGAAACATTACTTGGCGATGAAAACACATATCAAATGTGTTTAATATGAATCAAATTTAAGATCATTTTAAATATACGAAATTTAAAATGTCACAACTTACCTGAAATTCCCACTTTCATACTAATCGTTGAGCTGCAGATAATAGCACTCCGGTTTAACCAGGGATCAAACTTTGACTCAGTTGGTAAAAGTCAAAATATCAAGAGTCCCTAAAGGTAATTGTAATCGCAATTGAGAAGAACCAGATAATTTGGTTTACACTATATCAATTTATGGTCTGATAGGTAAGTATTCTGCTTTACGCAAGATTTAAAAGTCTAGCATAGTGAGAAAAAATAATTTATATGGCATTGGTGCAAAATTGTATTTTATTAGCACATGCAAAACGAAGGGAGTAATAAAAATGAATCTATTGGTTTATAAATCCAAGCAAAGGTATACTAAACGATTTCTATGTTGCTGCGATAAAATTATGATCCGGAAAATAATATAGCTCAAGAGCTAAGACGCATGAAAGATTATTCCGCAAACATCATGTTAAAGAGTTAATGCAAACGTAAACCAAGAGGTAAAATTAAGAGGAAAACGTGTAAAAAAATATTTTGCGAAACAGAAATTTTAAAGAGGCTCAAAAGTGAACCACTTACCTTACTTTAATGCTATTCAGGAAATCTCCCTTCGCATTGCGAAGACCGCTAAATGTAAAATACAAATGCTTATTTGAAACTATTAAATAAAAATATAATAGTATATTAATTACAAAACTTTAAAGAAATCAATTAATTTTTTCCCAACACGCTGATATCATGCTCCTCTAAACTATAATTTTATTCTAGGCTCGCTTTGAAGGGAATTCCTTCCATAGCATTTCAGGAAATATCGCGATAGGGTTAAAAATGTCCCGCTTGCGAAATAAATAAAACAGTACTCATCTCAAAGGAGTCGAAACCTATATCTTTTTCTGCTTTGAACACCTGATCTTAGGTGATACGCACTTTAATTTACACAGGGATTAGCCAATGAGCACACACTTGTACCTAAATTCTTATACGAGACATTTTACATTAACTTCATTTTAAAGTGCTTCGTATTTTTGATCACTTACGTGGTTTTTCAATTTTAATCACACGCGCTTGGAATAAATATAAAAATATTTCTAGATATTATGGTTTTGAACCTTGGACATATGGCAACTATACCAAAAGTGACAGATTTTACTCGTTTAATATTCCTCTTTAGACGTGTGGGGTTTGCTAGTCCTCTGTCAAGCGCCTCGTAAGGTGGGAGTCAGGAGAACGCCTGCCAGTAATGGGTAGTAACGGGGTAATAAAACACCTAGTGTGATCAAAAACTGGCACCAAAAGAAGCCACTGTCTCCAAAGGAGGGGCGAACCAGATTTTTGGGGAGACCCAAACTGACATAAACTAAAACATTGGAATGTCGGAAAATACTAGAATTTTTAATAATATAACTTATATCAATAACATGGTAAAATAATATATAGAACGAAACCTAGTACGAATTTACTCAGAACAAGAAACTCAAGGTGTAACTTGGTTTTCAGCTTAGATAAAGTAAGCAATTAGAGGAAAGTTTATTTGGCAGAAATATATAAATTAATCAATCACCTAGACCTTCAATCATAACTGTCAAATTCCAGATATTGATGTAGAAAAAAACAAAAAACAAAAAAAAACACTACCACTTACGAAAGATAACATAATACCAGTAGAATATGGAATTAGCATACGATAACGAAGTCTTATTAAAAAGAATAAATGACATTCTTAATAGAATATAAGTACGACAAAATAGCACAGTTATCCTGTGTATATAAAACTTTGAGAACAATCGCCCTATTAGTATTTTGTCACATGTCTATACGTTTTTCACCAAAATTCCTACAAATGGTCAAACATGTATACTAGACAGAGCAGGCTGGATTCAGAGGTGGAAATAATAATATGTTTAGCTTTTGTAAATTACGACGAGACGCTGTACAATACCAAAATAAATATCAGATATCCAAGGTTGACAAAACAACTGAATCAAAATATATCAATGGGTAAAATAAAGATGAACCGAAGGGTCACACAAGGCTTGCCAAAACTCTTCACACTGCTCTAGGAGAATGTATTTAAAGCGCTTGACTAGATGGTAAATTGCTTAACCATTTACGTTTAGAAGGTCATATTTTCGTCATGGCTTCATCCAAACAGGATTTCCAAGAAATGCTTGTTTAATTCGAGTATATACCACTGGAAAAAGGAGAGTTAAAAATGAATATCTTAAATACAACAATTATGAGTAAGAGCAATCAAAATATAGTCATTGATGGAAATTCAATAATCAACGTTGACAAGCATGTATATTTGGGTCACGCACTAAGGCTCGGGAAGATAGTCAGATAGCAGCGATGCCCATACGAGTAAAACTTGGCTGGGCTGCTTTTGGCACACTGCCTTATATTTTAAAAAGCTATTTCAAGGGCTTTTGACAAATTTAAGTCATCAGTATTTTTGAGCTCTCCATCTTTAGTAGGCCGTATTTTTTTGATAAATAACTAGGGTAATTAAGAAAATACATTATATACAATCTTCTTTTAGCCGTGGTTTTAGTAAATCTATTGTAAAAACTTACCAATGCTTGAATCCTGAACTGCTCAACTTTTTATTATATTAACCTTCACGAAAATGAGCTTCATATATTTTCGTGTTGTTTGTGGGCTCAAAGTTATTACGGGGTATAGCTTTGAGCCACTTTTGTCGTTAACTTGCCGAAACCGAGAGAAAACATACAATTAAACACGAGCTAAAACTTATAAACTGTGCTGTAAGCAAATCGGCTGACTAGGACAAAAGTCAGAAATATAAGGTATTTCGTATTTAAAAATACACATATAAATATAAATTGTATACCTAAATATACAACGAAATATCAGGTACAAGTTTCACGAACTTAAAAGCACATAAATAGTTCCGACTTCAGAAAAATACAAGAAAGTAATTACGGCAAACTTTGTAGCAAATTGCAAACTAATCGTTTGTTTTGCTTCTTCTTTCTGATACATCGTTCAGATGATTCGCTATTGCTGGCAGTTTAAGGTAAGTATTATTTTAGGAAATTGCACGAACAAGGTAGCAGGATTAGATATTTAAATAAATAAATCTCGAAATACCACATTATAAAAAGAGGAAATAACATATTATGCAAATATGCTTGTAATGTAAGAGATACATTCTTTATATACGGGCATCCTAATATTCGCTACTATGGTAGTAGTCTGGCAAAGATGCAACCGTTTGCGCCCGATCACGATTGCACTTCCACTTACAAGCCCCCTCCTACATTTTCGCTCCAAATCACATAGGTTCACATGCATGACGTCATGAGCTAAAATTTTATGAGCACTTTACCCTTTTACAGAATATATTGCCTGTCAAATAAGCGAAGAATGCCCAAAGAGGCTTTTGTATTGGCGATCACGTCTATCAAAACGTTTAGAAGAACTAGAACACATTTTTATCCGCAATACTGGAACAAAATTTTGCACTCTACCTGCGTTTTATTCCATGTTAATCACCTGAACATTATTAAAACAGTTTTAATAAGCGCCTGATGATGCTAACATGGTGAACGAAACGCGCGTCGAGTACAAAATTATGTTACGGTATTGCGGATAAATCTGTGATGTAGCGCATTTTGTCGAAGGTTCCAAATCCCCACATAAAAAGATAAATAAAGTTCCATACCAAACAGTGTGATTCAAATTGTCAATTGTCATACTAATATTAGTCAAGCAGGTGTTTCAAAAATGAAAATGCTTTAAATATCTTTAATTGAATTAATTAATAAAAGACCTCTGCTTAAGATTGCGTTATTATTTGCAAGCCTGATAATACATTTGCAAATTACTAAATCAGAAATGTGTTAGCAAGACATGCCAGCAACTGTTTGGATGTAAGAAGCTTGCGAGGGGCAGATGCGGACTCGGATCATATCCTGGCGGCAAATGAAGAAAGGCTGCGAATCTTTGAGCGAAAAATACTGAGAAAAATATATGGACCCTTCTTTGACAGAACAGCGGAACGCTGGAGGAGGCGCACCAATGGAAAATTGGAAGAACTGTACGGGATCGTCAACATTGTAAGAGAAATCAAGTCGAAAAGGCTACAATGGGCCGATCATGTGCGACGACTCCCTGATGATCGTCTGGTTGGGCTATCTCTGGAGGAGGCCCCCAGGGGGAGGCGACCACTGGGCCGTCCACGACTTCGATGGCGGGACAATATCAACAAAGACCTCAGAGCAATGAACGTAAATCAGATGGATATCATGATGGACCGAGCACAATGGAGGCGGGTTTTTATGTCGGCAAAGACCGATCCAGGTTTGTAAGCCAGTAAGTAAAGTAGTAAATGTGTCAAAAATATATACCATATGACGATTCATTGAAAATATAGAATCTCATAAGTGATATTCAGCGGAGTATGAAATTTAGTAATAGTAAAAATCACCTTGTTACTAAAACACTAGATTTCAAAATTCTCCATTACACCTAAATGCATTTCCTGGCACTTCAGCTAATTCCTGTTCTGACGACGACAGGAATAGCTGACCTCTTTTGCCCTTAGAATCAGCTGCCAGCAGCAAGTTAAACTAATGGTGTTTTACGAACGTTAAACTTGGCTGGCAGACTATCCAACTAGAAGTATTTTTGCAATTTTGTTTTGTCAACACGTCATTTAATCTGTTATGATTTTGTAATAAATGGAATTTAGTTCTATTTGAACTGGAAAGTAGAATGAAAGCGAATACAGCTTAAAAGGTTGGCGAATAACAATAATAATTACTATACTTATAACAGCTTTGTCGCTCTATGAATCTATACAAAATCTGTGTATACTTGTTATCAATAATTGTGATGATTGCCGTTGTCACAATGGTATGGTTTTAATTAATTTCCCATTTGTTAAAAAGTCTGATGAAGAGAAAAAATTTAAACAAACCTTTTATGTTTTTGTTAATGTACTCTTACCTTTAGATGAAGTTCTAGGAAGTTTTCGTATAAATATCGAAATAAATGGGTATGAGCAACATTTTCTTTCTCTTAGAAATGTTAAACAATGATAACTGTAAACTTTTATAAAAATATGGGATATTTAATAGGTTTCATGATTTTTGGAATTTACTTGTTGATTATTCTGCATAGGGTATCTACATTAAACTTTATCTTTCTATCTTGGATATTGAAAATATCAAACACGTTTAAATGTATGAGGTTACATCTATTTTTTAAGGGTAATAACAAAAAGATGTACGCCTAAAATTCTAGGTCTTAATCAAACTTATGAGTTTTTCATTGAAAGATACCATATTTCGTCCAACTTTCAAAATCTACTTAAAATTATGGCCCAAAATTTATATTACCCTTTTACCTTTTATTTCTCAAAATTTATTTCGATTTTAATTGAAATTATTTGTATAAGTAAAAGTAAAAGTTAAATGTTCCTTGAGTTACCCTGTCGCTGCTCAGATACGTCTTATTGCGGTGGCCCTAGGGGTGTGAATTCGAATTTTGAAATTTTAAATTTATGTGCGCCTGGTCCAGAGTAGACCAAAAGATAAGAAAAGATAAGTTAAGTTGATCGAAAGATAAGAAAGGTAAGTTAAATTGACCAAAATATAGGAAAAGATAAGTTAAATCGACCGCTAGTATTAGCTATTATGAGGCAAGTAAGCGCAAGAAATAAAAGATACAATTTCCTGATTATTTTTAATAATAACCTTCGACTCCATTATCACATTTCCTTCAAACTACTGTGAAGCAATTAATACCCTGTAGAGGTCAAAAACAAATTCAACATCTATCTATCTGAATTGATTCGAGAAAATCATATAATTAAATCGCTAACTTGGATAATACCTATTTGCAAACAGTGCAACTGCAAATCTCATTTTTTTTCGCAGACGAAATTGTCTTTATGACCCTAATTAAAATTAATGATCCTGATAAGCTAATAGCCCTTAAGTTACAATCAGTTCACTAATAAGTCAAGAAACTTTGCTACAAAATTAACCAAATTACTAGGATTCCCAGAATTGAGTAAAATCAAATTGATATTAAAATATTGACTTTCGACAGAAAATTGTTTTTATGAAATAAATGTGAAATCTAACAGACGTCTCTGAAAGAAATCCAAGTTATATCTTTCAGTATATATTAAAAACTTCTCATGTGAGAAAGGTAGCTCTAGCCAGGATAATAATAAAACTTATTAAGCAATAAGTGACGAAAAAAAAATTACTGAATGAATGATTACTAAAGTTTATAGCATTAATTTTGGTTTTAAACTTCCAAAAATTAATTCCAAATATATACAGAGTATTTACTCTTAATAATATCGAGTACCCACTAATATGACAGAATATTAAAGCACCACATCATATAGAGGTGATAAAGATAATTATTTTGACTGATCAGGTCAAAATCCAAGTTAGTTAAAAGCCATAAGATACTATTGCAATTTAGTCAATTAAATGTACAATCAGCTAAATACAATTAGGGTTCAAAATAGACAATCTAATTTTGAAATATTATTATGGTAAATGAAATATGTACAGTAATTATCCATGTACAAAATTACTTAAAGTTAAAGATAGGTAAGACAATTTGGCCATAAGGCAAGATAACTGTAAAATAAGATAAATGTACAATCAGGTAATCGTGAGATACGATAAGACAAAAGTATACTTAATACGAGATAGGTAAGATAATTTTGAAATATAATCCGAAATATACAATACAGTACGTAAATGTACCATAAGCTAAATTTACAAAATATAAATATGAAATTAAGTTTTGAAATGTTGGTCTTTCTGTTGTTAAGAAACCATGTGGGGTATTTAAACATTTCTAAAAAAAATCACTTATCTTTATGGACTTCCAGACAACAAGAATGCTCAGGGCCTCCAAGCCTTTACAGCAGAGTGGTTTCACAACCACGGAGTCCTCCCGACCATACAGTTTCCACTTCTCAAATCAGCAAATCGCTACCCCCCGCGCTACGATTTAAGAATGGAGCATTGTCCTAGAATCCAGATTAAGCAATCCCCCAAAAGTGGTATTAAGCTCCAGTTCGAGAATGATTAGTACTTGGCCTTAGGAATAATTAAAAGTTGGTGTTTTCATTGGATTTTGAAAAAGCGAAATTCCTAAGAGTTCACACTGAGATCAGAATGAGGTTCCAGTGAAATACACGTGAGATACAAGTAAAAGCCTGAAATAAAAAGACGAACATAAGACGTCTCAAAATGGCGTCCGCGTACTGCTAGAAAAAACTCGTTCATCGACGCAAATAATTACCTGTTGTTATGGCTCATTCTCCTTCAGGTTTTGGCTAATCCATCCTAGGACGCGACAGAGTCGAACATTATTATAAAATCCAGACTAGCTGCTTCCAATTCCAAAGGAATTAGATCATATTGAAAATTTTACCGACACTATTACCTAGCCTTGCTGAAAGTCTAGTCTCGAACTCACCAAAGAGGCTCGTGATCTCGTTCCCATCGGTTTTATGCACTCGTACTCGTAAAAAAACTGGTTCCCGACGAAACACACGAAGTCAGATTACAATATCCGACTCGGCACGACATCAATTCAAATACCGCCGACTATGTAAACATGAACTCACTTCCTAATTAGGAAATTACACAATATCTCGATCAAAACTCCTTTACGAAACATTCAAAAACACGTAACTGACAAAACAAAGCAGCTAGTATGTCCAAACCTCAAAAAAAAAACGTTATATAAAGAAAATTACTTGCTGATGTACTGCTGGTTGCCTATCTACATCGCCCAGTTTTCATATTAAATTCAAGACGCCGCGCCATTACTGTATGCCGGCCTCCCAGTAGCGTAGCAAATTAATTTCATTAAAAATAAGTCCAATGGTGTGCTATACTGTATTGAAGTTTATGAATGCAAGAAAATAAATTAATTATTTTTGGATATCTAAGTGAGAACTGATACAGAAAATTCGAATTTACTGACATTGGAACGAGCATATCCAAATGGTTGTTACAAAGTCTAAATTTGTCTGATCGTAGATGTTTGTTTCTAAAACTTTATATGTTTTTACGTGTTCCCAAATTGGACATATTTTTTTTAAATAATATCAGGGACAGGTTTTTGCGTTAACAAGACGATTAAGTTAATTGGAAAGCTATGGAACTTTCATTATCATTGCCACTTTGCTGGCAATTTGAAAAATGGCTTATATGGACGCAGAATGGTTGAATTTTCAAATTATATGTGAAAATGATAATGGTATTCCTAGAATATAGAGCTGTTCATAAGTAATGATTATATTATGGTTCAGATTTTCTTGTATTTTGTATGTGGAGAAGCATCAATTTAATTCAGTAAATCAGATAACTTACATGATATTACGATATTTTATTATAAGAACTTTTTTCAATTTAGATATTTCAGCAGTCAGTCAGCGATGCTGAAAGATATTTAAAAAATCGGGTTACGAACATTTTTTAAGTTTTGAAAGCATTCCTTTAAATACCTAGAAGTTCATAATTTGAGCGAAAGGGAGATATGATTAGAAGTTTGTGTACGGGCCACCCACTACCTGTGTCAAACTAGGATTGTTAATTAACATTGATTAGAGGGAACAACTTGCCTATAGGTTTGAAGTTTAAAGAAAACAAATAGGAGTAACCTCGGACATACAAAAATTAACTACAATTGCAATTAAATCGAAATTGCAATATCTAATCTAAACTTGCGGAAACGTTATCGAGGTATCAGTATAAGTATCAAAAGGGGTGGCCCCTATTGGGCCTTGCACTTAGGCCAACAATTGTGCCCGTTGTGCCCTGAGCCCGTATTAGAGAACCTCCAGGCTGAAGGCCTTCCTTAAGGAAGCCCAAATCTCCTTCAGACTAACACGACGCACTGAACCTGGCTCGATCGGCATCGCGCCAAAGATTATAAGTCTTGCCTACGCAGGGAGGGGCATTCCGAAAGAAGATGGTATGGGGTCTCATCATCCTCCATGTACCATCTACACTCTACCTCCTTTGCAATTGTCAGCAGTATAAAGTGCCGTCTAAACCTACAGTGCCCTATGTAGAATCCAACCAGGGCCCTGAACTCCTTTCTACGTAGGCCCAACAGGAGCCTGGTGAGACTCTTTGCGGGCCCATGTATCATGAGCGTCGCCTGTCTCATTGCCATTAGCCGTTCCCCATAACTCTTCATACTGACCCTCCGTCCAGGCCTCCAATGCTCTTTCACGAACACTCTGGCCGATCCCCATACAGGGATCAGTCTCTAACTATCTACGTGTGGAGCCATTTTAGGCTAAGGCGTCGGCGATCTCTTTTACCAGTACACCCGAGTGTCTCGGTACCCAGGCTAGCGTAATCTATTTATGCTTTGCAAGTTCAGTCAGCCAGCTCCTATACTCACCCGTCAACAAGGAGCGCGTGCGGATCGACTTCAGCGCCATGAATGCGGCCCTGCTGTCGGAGCAAAGGAAAATCCTCCTGCCACCGACATTAAGCATTCGCGAGTCCCAGACCCCCATCATGATCGCAAAAATGTCCACGAAAACCGTAGTGTGCTCTCGCCCAGTGGGGCGGATAATTCCCGCACCAGGGCCTCCCAGTACGCACCAGCTACAAACAGTGTTACCATTCTGGACCCGTCTGTGAACCAGACTTTTTTGATGGGAAGAGAAGGTTTAGCCCTTCGCCGTGGCAGCCTATCTCAGAGACCATCACGTCACCTGGTATAGCCAGCCAATAGACCGCAATGGCCATGGTAGGAGCCACTGTCCTTCCACATCCCCGCATTGGTCAATCTCATGGCCGCTTTAGCCGCTTCGTGCCTCACACAGTCCGCCGACGGAGAAAAACTAACCAGCGCTTCCAGGGCCCTTGTGATGGAGAGGCATGCAAGTTGCTGTAACACTAACGACTGCCTATAACCGTCCTATTGATCCACAACATAATTCTCGGCCAAAGTCCCCAGGTCTCCCCCAGCGTCCTGAGGCAAGCTCACACAGCCCAGAGCTCTGCCGCAGTCTTGAGCCGAATGTGTTCCTTAAAAGTCAATTTGGAGTCCAACCAGACACCCAGATACTTGACGCTTTTCTTAGCCACAAGAGGAGTCCCTTTCAGCGTGATGTTGGGAGAGACTTCCAGCTTCTTTTTCTAATAAAGATAACTATATCTACCTTGTTGGGATTCGTCTTAAGTTCATTATCCCTACACCACTCCTTGTCAGTGCACAACTCTAAACGCCTCATCTACCAGTCAAGCCTCGTCGCTCCGTCCGGTGAGCATGAAGTGGATCCAGCTCGTTATGACCGGATGCACCCACGCCTTGCTAAAGAAGCAACTTTTTCCTAGAACATTTTTCGAAATTTTGGCAAATAATGACGTTATTGAAATATTTAAAAAATAAAAACTTTTGTCAGGCGAGACAAATTACGATGTGTTATTGAAGGCTCATTAAATACTAACAAGCACGCACACCGATAGCTGTTAGCCTCCTAGCCCCTGTCATGCCAGGTGATGAAGACCCGAGTCCATCGACTGGCCTGTCCGTTATGTATGCTGTTCCGCATTCAGAGAGGCTCTTAGAGCCACTCACTCTCTGAGGTATCGGTTTACGAGCCTCCCTAGTGTCATCATCAAGAAGCTGGTGAGACAAATGGGTTGATACGACTTCGTATCGGTGAAGTCGTTCCTTCCCGCTTTGGGAATGAACACTATTCTGCCGTGCCTCCAAGGCTCCGGCATATACCTGGGTGCGAGGGAGGCTCTGAAAAGTCCAACAGTGACATGTTAACGAGTCGTCTTCCGTCACGCTTCAGCAGCGCCGAGATGACCCCATCCTCATCTGACGCCCTAAACTGGACAAAGGTTTCGATTGCTAACTTTAGTCTATTGTAGGTGACGATCTTTTTGGTAGTGCCATAGTCAGCATTAATGCTGAACACGGCCGGCCCCACACCCATCTCCACGGCCTTCTCTTGTTAAGCCTAAAAAGTGTGCCAGGGTGGAACTCCACAACCGAGTTTTCCCTTTACAATGTCATTTAGCCACAGGGCAGCTGCTGGCGAAATCCCTGGTCATCCTTTCCACATTGCGGCGTCATCCAGCACATCGACGGCTCGGTATTTCCTCAGCATGTCTCTTGCACAACAACTTAGCTGGGGTACCTAACGAGGAAGGGCACATATCTATAGTAATGTATCTATGTGTTGGTGTACAGAGTCAAATCTACGACCGAGCTTCGTCTGGTAGTAAAGAAAGTGGGCCACCTGTAACCCCACAGAGACAATGAATTCCTTCAGTTCTTCCCCACTCGGATTGGACCCTCCACTGCTTTACACTATGTGGTGAGCGGTGTTTATTTATAATCGCAAACTAAAAACGCTGATTCATTAAAAGTTAAAACCATAAATTTGATAATAGTTTAGGTTAGTTAGGATTAGGTTGAGCCACTGTAGAATAAATTTTAGAATTTAATTGTTTGGAAAAGGGTACATCAGTAGGGCATTGGATTGGAACTAGGTGTGTTGAAATTAATTAAAATGAACAGCTTGTTTAAAACTTCTAATTATAAGCTAAACTTTTAGAAACAATGTAAAAAGGACCCTTTAACAAAAATTAATTCCCAATACAACGAAATACAAATTGCAATGTACGGAGAGACATTTTAAGACTATCACTGAACGAAAATTTGTGGAATAGTCTAAATTCGTTTAAACTACAACACAAACCTTACATTATGTTTCAATATAAGCTTAATATTATTATTTCTAGTCGGACAGCGCGCCTAGGAATTCTAGAGGCCGCTTATTTGTCAGCTTCGACGTATGTGTTCAAATTTCACGTCCACCATGTGTATCGTGGGTTCACCTATTTGTGACGTCTGCCAACGCGGGGATTATTTTGGGTGAATTGGTAAAAAGCAATTTTTTTACTTAGATTACATTATGCAAGCGTTCAAATATAATTTTGAAGCGAAAACTTCTTTTGACGCGTTCAGCACACTTTTTTTCTGAGCAGTTATAATGAGACTGAGCCGTCACACGTCAGACTCATCAGGAGCGAGTATGTAATGCTAATTCGAGTAAAGTCGGCTCGAGTAGACTTCAGCCAAGCGAAAGAAAGAAATTACCAGTAGCAAGAATTTGAGCTATTGAAAGTCGTTGGATTACCCGGTTCACCCTATCAGTATCTGTAATATATTAATTTGAACAATTATCTACCTACGTGCCAAATTATAGCATACTGCATAATAATCACTCTTCTGAGGCACGTGTTTCCTTCCGCGGTGTACCTCAGATGGTATAGCCCACCGCTAAGCAAGCTCCGGAATCCATGCCCGGCGCGTCCAAGAAGCTTTTTGTTTACTTTTTAATATTACTTGAAACTTTCACTTCTGTCTTGCGGCACACACTGTAATTTTTCTTTGAAGAATGCTTTACTTTTAAGTGCCCTATTGTCCCTTATTTTTAAAGGAACAAGCAACTAGAAGTTTTACTGTAGTAAAGGAAAAGTAAATGAATACGAATACCTTTTCCTGTCTGTTTACCATTTCGTTGGCCTCCTTTCATCTAGTTTCTTTCATCTCGAGTGAATTTCGTCAAAGCGATTTTTATGACTCGTAGTTTATGTGACAAATTAATTATAAATGTGCTCCACGCAGTTTTAAAATATTTATTTAAGCCGTGGATTTTAAGAAGGTATCATCAAATTTATGGCGCATTGGCGGCTTTTTCTTCACCAAAATATCTGGCAAGAACTAATTGATTCAACTATTCAATATAAATATTACGTAAATTCTGCGATACATCTTTCATCCAATCGTAATGTCGAAACCCAAAGTAAAATCTAAAGTGAAACCCGTTATGTCAGAAATGTTCTAATTAGTCAAAATTAAAGGAGGGGGGTTTGTATAGAGAGAGAGAGAGCTGAAAATGTAAAACATAAACTATCTTTCAAACCCTTTTGATTGCTTCTATGATGCGTCGACATGCATTTATTCAACCTATTTAATTGAATCCATATCTATTTTAATTAGTGACATTAATCAAAGACCTTATGATAATATTCGGCAATTTTCAGCTGTGGTTCTGTTCATGCTTAAATCGATTTTGGTTGATGTGTAAACAATAATTATTATTTTTGAGCCATACGCGGAAAATAAACTTAAAATCATGCAGCTAGTGTCCAAAAGTTGTTATAACTTGATCAAAATACAAATAATGTTGTTCGATTTGTTTCATCCTATTAAAAAAAATCCATGTACAGAACTACCCGGGTTAATGACATTTGCATAATTAAGAAGTTAGTTTCCAGAGAGGACTTTTTAAACTTTAATTAAGTTACGGAGAATTTAGTAAAATTTCTTTTAAGTTGGATATTAAAAATAGCTTTCCTTCCCTGATCAATATTACCCAGGTTTCGAATATGCGTGCTATTAGAATTACAACTGGAGATATATTATCATCGAATAAAGCATATTTCTGTTAGGTAAAACTGATTTTCTTAACTAACCGACTAAAAGGAGGAAGAATAGATTACATCAAAGTGCTTCATGCTTATTTTTATCCTTGAAACGGTTTCTTCGCTTGGTAAGAAAACGATGTCTCTTGCAAAACTGAAAACACTTTAATTGGTTGTTTAAATTTTAATGAGACATTTACGATTTTGAAGTTTGTCGCAAGTTTATTGGTTTTCCTTTTGTTTTACGCTTAACACCCGATTTTCTCGTACTTTCCAATAATGCTATTATGATCTTTGTCACAAACGATGAAGGAAATAAAGAACGTAAGTAAATTATATTGGATATAATGTATCGTTACTTTATAAAATATTTACTTATTGAAACACATACCCGATACCTTGAGGTAGATCTTGGTTTACAGTAAATATTTTTAGGAAAAGTAATGACGATAAATTAATAAACGCCATATTGCCTTAGAGCAATTTACATTTGAAATAGTGAAAATATAGCTTCGAAGTAAAAAGGAAGACTGCACTTGTTTGTTATCTGTATTATTAATTTGAAGTAAATTAAATTTTTACAGATACTTACCAAAAGGCATTAGCTGGTTTTTGTACAGATGAAAGAAGAAACTTACCTAAGAAGAGGAATTGAATTAGATTCATTAGTTAGTTTTAGTTGGATTCTAAAATATTATTAAATAAGCAAAAGTTAATATATATGTTTTACCGCATTTTCTATAATAAAAAAATCAACAATTATTGCTGTGTTGAAAAATGTATCAATACGCGTGGGATATAAAGCACTTCGTAGACAAGTCAACTGTGATTTCTCCTTATTTCCACATGTGGCCGTAGGAAAAGGGTTTTTCATCTGTATTCTTTATTTTTTAACCCTTACACTTAATATATGTGTGAAGTCGTTATTATATTAGTAAAAATTCATTTGTTTGCGAAAACTGCCTAATAGAAAATTAATGTGAAGAAAGGAAAGCAAAAAATCAGTGCTGCAAATTGATCGTTTTTAACTTAGCTTGCATTATAGTTCCTCACCCCATTAATCTAGAAAGGTCATATTGATATGGATGTGTTATTTGGAATAAAGTAGTAATAGCAGCTTTTCGGATCATACAAATGAAGATGCATTTAGATATAAACTAAGCTGCTTAATTGAATTCGAAATATGTGCAGGGTATTTAAAAATCCAATTCATTCCTGAATATTTATTTCTACTGAGGCCGAGAAGAAAAATTATATCAAGGTTAAAAGTAGTGACCTAAATACTCATTACGTAAAAATGCGACATTCTTGGCCAGAAAGTTTGTAAATTACCATTTTTATTTATAGTTCAAACATACTTTTCCTGCGATAACAATAATTTCATTTAGGATATACATTACATGTATACAACATATTTTTCATTGCAAGATTTGTTACAATTTTCTGAATTGTGTATACTCATTTTTGCATTTTCATTCCAGTTCCGACATATTTTAATTTTATAAGCAACAATTTTAGTTGTAGCTTATCCTAGTTTCACTTTAGAATGCAATCGTTTTATTCTGAGCACCATATAGTCGGCGCGGCGGCGTCAAGAATTCATTAACTCGTTGTCTTAAAGAGAACGAAGAAAATAGTTTATAAACCATTTCTACTTCGCCAGCATAAGGGATCCATATGAAATGTTTAATAATATTAACAAGTATGAACCAGGGCAGAACAGGATTATATTTATAGATCTATTATAAATGCATGTATATTTTTAAATTAATTACTGCGCAAAATGTGGGCATTTGAAATTTTCGTTATATTCGTAATATACATTTATTTCAGTTAATTTCATATTTAACATAGGTATTTAAAACCTTTTGATTTTTTCCATATAATGCAAGCTCAGATCCAGTAAGATATTCTTCCACAGTGTATTATAAACCAACTATCTAACTCAAACTTACAAAATATTATCGGTAAACCTTAGTAGATATTAGGATCTATTTTAAACTTAAAATTAAAACTACCAAGCAATTGGAAGAGGTATCTGTTGCGTAGCTATATGGATCTGCGATATTAGTGTGTAAATTAGAGAGAACAACGGTATTTGGTGAAGTACATAAATGGAAAAAATCTTAATCAATTCTTACTGGGATTGGTAGCGATAACAGGCAGGCAAGAACGTCGAACTGGTGAGAGCAGTTTGATTACGGGGAATGACACTCCCACCATTCCGAGTTGCCACGGGATGTGGCCCCTCAAATCTCATCGTCCTCTTCCAGGCTGGAGAACCCCGAAGTATAAAGTTTGGAGCCGATCAATGAGAGTTTGTGACAAAAGAATCTGCATTGTGTTAGCAGGCAGGAACGTCAAACTGGTGAGAGCAGTTTGATTACGGGGAGTGTCGCTCCCGCGATTCCGAGTTACGACAGACAGTATATGGCCCATCAAATCTCATCAATACCGAAGTACAAAGTCTGGAGCTAATCAATGACAGTTTGTTACAAGAGGGGCTGCATTGTATTAGGAGACCAAATAAACCCCATGCCTACCCCTGTCAGACCATAGACCACCAGGTGAATAAGCCTGAGGCCGATGCCTCCAGTGGAAGCGGCCCTAGGTGATAGATGAATACGCCTACTCGCATCTTCCGTTGAAAGATCACCCCACCAGAATTTGAAAGCGCTAAGTGTTTTTTCGGAATCACGTTCGGCTTCCGCGCTGGTGGTTTCGGGTTCCACAGTAGTAATACATGGACATGATGGTACTTCCAGGTTCAAAATATTCCGGAAGTAAACTCCCCGGCCATTCGGATCTCCGGGCGCTAGGTAGCACTGGGAGTCCTTCATTCATCATTTCAGAGGCAGCAAAGATAGCGAACCAATTTAGAATAGATTTCTGCAACATAAAATGCCTAATTACAAACAGAAATTCGGTACACCAACAGAAACACAGGTATGTTCCACAACAACAACATACACGATTTAGACATAAGTTGGGAATTTGCCTTTTTGTCAGAAGCGACCTTCCATATAACCGCGAGGAAACACTCGAACCGAACAACCTTGACGTCATGAGGCGCATGTTCACCACCATGAGAGTAACCAAGTTTATATCTTGTTTCTAACGCCCTCCAAGCGATAGAGCCTACCAAAGCCTTTTTACAGCACTAGCTACCAATAGGAGACTTCAATGCCCACAACACCAACCGGCTCAAACATCACGACAAGACCGGCAACTAAGGCAGAGAAGCTGAAGAATTTGCCATCATTTGCGGGCTTACTCAACTTGTAGACCAACCAACTCGAATCTCGTAGCCCTCCTGGATCTTTTTCTAACCACCAATCCTGACCAGTACACAATTACAGTTGGTCAGCCATTAGGTACTTCTGACCACAAACTTATTACAACGGTTTGTGAATTGCCACTTCTACAGAAGGATCCACCATTAGCCTCGCAAATTCTGGCATTACAATTCTGCAAACTGGGATGATCTAAGGGAGTTCTACCTGGCGTGGGCTAAACAAATATTATATTGTGTAACTAGGAGGAAAAGGAAAACATTTCTGGACGATTGTGATAATTGCTGGACGAGGCGCAATCAAGGCCAGTAAAACAGGAGTCCAGGAATGTGCTTTTCCTACTAGTTGCACATGCTATTTTCTTATCCGATTGGGATTAATTATAATACTTATTTATAAAAATATAGCCAAATATTACTTTAAATAAAACCAGTGTTTTCAATAGGTCTGTTCTAGCAGCGATTTCAAACGGTTTCAAACCGTCCGGAGTTTGCGCATAACGATATAAGCGTCTCTTATATGGCTATGCGCAAACTCCGTACGGTTTGAAACCGTTTGAAATCACTGCTAGAACAAACCTATTGTAAACTCAACATAATATCAAGTTTTGAATCGAGCGAGCTTGGAGTTTATTACGTAACTAGGGAAACCACAGATAAATCTTGCTTTTAATAAACGTCAGATCTGACAAACAAGGTGTTTAAATATGACATAAATTTTATATTCCCGTACATCTTGCCAAGCAACGAATACAATATACTGCAATCATGACTTTTGCGATGAGAAAACACCTCGGAAAGGTATAGTTTTTTGTCCGATCGGATAAAATTGTATATTATTTTATATGGAGGAAAAGTAACTTTTCCTCCAAATAAAATATGCTGTTTTTTCTTCAAATGTCGACAAATTAATTCAAAAACATCTCTTTTTAATAGTAATAATATCTAATTATTATTAAAGATAACTGGGTTCGCAAGGAGGCTTAGACCCGTGTCGGTGAATAGGCACAGGTTGTTGCTATAGTAATGTAACATAAAGCTGTCAGTGGACACTGCCAACAATAATTATTTTTTTTAAGATTGCGCCTCGGATTGCGTTTTAATTCCGTATTGATAAGCAGTTATTGAGTAAGTTCGATTAAATAATAACCAATTTGTTCCTAAATTAGTGATTTTTAGAAATGCAGTCACTAATTGAGTGATAAATACAAATTGTAGTTTAATAAATCTTGAGTTGTTGACGCTTATTTTGTTGTCTGTTTATATTGTATCTATGTTGCTATGACAACACTTTTATCTCCGCCGGCGGAAAAGTGAAAAGTAAAGCTCCGGCGGAGGAAAAACGAAACTTCGCGGCCGCCTACACAGTCGAGTAATGACGGATTTACTGACGTTTGAAGAAAATAGTATATTGTGTAACTAGGAGGAAAAGCAAAATATTCCTGGACGACTGTGGTAGTTGCTGGACGATGCGCAGCCGAGGCTGGCAACACAGGAGTCCAGGAAAGTGCTTTTCCTGCGAGTTGCACATACTATTTTTTATCCGATCGAAATTAATTAGAATAGGTACTTATAAAAATAGAGCCAAATATTACTCTAAATAAAAACGGTGTTTTAAATTTAAACTCTACATAACATCAAGTTTTGAATCGAGCGAGCTTGAAGTTTTTTACGTAGCTACGGAAACTACAGCTAAATGTTACATTTGTTAGACGTCAGATCTGACAAACAAGGCGTTTGAATAGGACAGAAATGTTACATTCCCGGCCTAGGACGAGAATGTTATATTCCCGGACAGTTATTTTCTATTCTTGTACAGTTATTGCATGTTGCCAAGCAACGAATACAATATACTGAAATCATGACTTTTGCGGTGAGAAAACACATCGGAAAGGTGTCGTTTTTCGTCCGATCAGATAAAAATATCTTTGACTTATGATTGGCATGTTGGATTATTGCATTCATTTTTATTTTGATGATTGCAATAGTTATTTTCAATACACTATCATTGGCTAAATACTGTTTTGGGACAATTATAGTACAATTGGGTAAATAAATAAGATGCGCGTATTTAGTTTATTTTTAATAAATCTTTTTTTAAATATTTTTTGTTGATTACATGTACCAATTATCTGAAAATTTAAATAAAAAATACATACATACATACGTTTACAGAATGTAGCAGCGTTTATTCAAACTGCATTGATTTGTATAACGTTTTCAGACTGACTTTTATTTTCAGCCTTTTGAAAATGGCCGCATGCTCGTTATCAAAACGTAAAGAGAAAAAATCTGCCGAGCTTAATTCCTAAACGGGACCCCGAGATATGTGATTATTCTCAATTGTTTCGCCGGTAATGTCGAAAAATTCGTTTAGCCTTTTAACATTCATTTAATATTAGCAATGGAAAATTTTCATGAACAACGATTAAATGATATTTAAAATTCATGCTATAAGTAAATATTTTGCTGAAAATACATTTAAAATACGTCATTATTCATTATTTACTTAGCTCGTATATATTATAGCGCTTCATCCATTATTTGTCATTAGTTGCGTTGGACTGACATATTGCATTTTTTCTCAAGAAAATTTGTTATTTGAGTCCCTTTTCCGGCAGTGGATTACAAAACTAACTAATTGCCCGTAAGCCAAGAATAATATTTATTTTCTCGTAATTAGTTTGACTCTAGTGATAAATTTGTGCCCCAGGATCTTAATGGGAATTTTTCCTAAAATGTAATAGTATATCGAGTCAACTCGAGCCGTAGGCGCGTGACGTAATAAATAAATGTCTTACCAGTCATTAAATGTGCTTCCATTAGGACCACCAGTACTAAATAATAATTATATATAAGTCCTTTAACTTTCAAAATTGCCTACGTAAATAGTAACTATGATTGATAAATTTTAAACGTCATGGTACTGGCAGTCTGTGATAATGACCGAATATTGCTGTGATGTGGCATTTTGATCTGCTTCCTCTTAATGAAACTTAATGGAAAATTTGTATCTAAATGAACTTAAAGTAGAATTAATAAATATCTAACACATCAGTTAAAGTATAGGAGAGGAAAAAAAATGTTATAAACAACTGTAATAAATGTAAGACAATTAGTCAGAATATTATGATATTTCTTCTTGTTTTTTTTCTTATTATTTAATCGTGTTCTCAAGGCAATAGTATTTATTTATTTTTTAAATTACATGTCTATTAATTAACTTCGTTTCGGTTGGGCGTAAGCATTGTCACGTCTAATTGATAGAAATCTCATTTCAGTTTATTACCAGTGCATTATTAAAACGTGTTAGGAACACGGTAGATATCTTGCCAAAAATTAGAGCTGAACATAATTTTTTCAACATAAATATTTCAACAATTCTGTCGCTACGGTTAAAATCTGTCAAACGAGCATTAAGTGCCGCATTATATCTCGTTTGCTTTTCTCTAACACATATTTATTGGAAGAAATGAATAAATTTACTGCACCGACGTCATATGCAACCAGCCAGCACCAGCATAAATGTCACTCGGCTCATTTATGTTTGTCACAATATTATTTCGACAATGCAGGGAATATTGCGAAAAAGAGCAAGCGCTTATTTTTAAACTTATTAGATATTTTCAAGGTTAAAGAGACACTGGAAAACACCTTTCACCTGTGAATGCAGTACATATAACATTTTGCATAATTATTTAAGAAAATGTTTTTGTGGAGTTTTTACGTACACCTCCCCATAATATTCTGGCAGTAAGAGACTTTCTTCAAATTAATTATCAAGTGTGGAAGGGTATATATGAAATAATCAACTGGCCCGCGAGCTTTCCAGATCTATCGCCCATCGATACCATTATTTGCAACTATTTGAAAATGCAGTTTATAGAGAATATAAATACACTGTAACGACAGAAAAGAGTTTACGAGAAATGTGACGAAGTTAATGGGGGACAGGCAGAGCATTTTTAATTTAGCCTAGAAATTATCGTTACATTTCTTTTCTTATTTATTGTTGATTAAAAGTTTTAATTAACTAGTATATTGTTTCCAAACATACCTAATTTAAAAAACTATTTCTATATATAGCTCATTATGTAAAATATTGGCTGAAAATAAAAAAACACACACATTTGGCATGTGCATTGGATTTTTAAACACTATGTATACATTGAAACAAAATCATGCGTAAAAGCAAATAAAATCATATTACTGTACGGTGCTAATACCGATAAATATTGTTTCATATACGTTAATGTCACAATGGATACAACTGAAACTAACTCAAATTAACAAAGTCTGTGGGCTAAGCATATTATGTTGAGTAGGACATCTACATTTGCACTAAAAGAGGCATATAACGTTTAGTCAACGTTCCGTATACAATCAAACATTATTTTTACAATTTTCTTAGAAAAAATTTGGTATAAGGTTACTATAGTTGTTGTGAGACAAGCATGCATTGGTGTGATTTTTCTTTCGTTTCAAGCTTTAGTTAAATAAAAATTGCTACCTACCAACTAATCTTGGCAAAATGGTTTCATATACGTTCCACGTGACATAACCACTAAATTGTATCAAATATTTTGCATAAAAATATCGAACTTATGGAAAAAAATGTTAGTAAAAAAAACTGTACAGT
>MU182216.1:184383-200650 GCA_016904865.1 Pissodes strobi
TATTATTATTATTATTATTATTATTATTATTATTATTATTATTATTATTATTATTACTACTATTATTATTATATTTAAAACCTCAAAGGACTACGCACTCGAAACAAATTTGGTGGGAGATGTCAAAGAAAAAATAATTCAGATTGAGGAAGATGCAAACGAAAAGTGGATGGTGATCAAACCTTCTAAGAAAATTTTAAAACAAGTTGCACATCATATAAAGATAAACCATAACAAAAACAGAAAAACGTAAAACATACGAAATGTATAGAAAGTCATAGGAATAAACACAAGAGTTGGCAAAGGGAAATAATACGCAGATTGCTCTCAGAAAGGAAGAAATGAAAATTTTAATACTCAAAAAGTAAAAGAACTACCAAGACTAAATGAAGAGGCCGCAAGTATTTTTATCTTGATTGATAATAATGCAAAAATATAACTGACACAAAAGAAAAACTAGACAGATGAAAGGATACATTCAAGAATTATTCGATGGCGAATATATCAAAAGAAGAAATTAAGAATACAATAAAGCTGGCACATAAACCTGATGAAATTCTAGCTGAGATAATCATTGGTAGCAGAAAACACGGAAATTATTACAATACATGCATACTTTGAACATTTCTTACACTACTAAAAATAGCGTATGCTAAAGCATATAAATATCATAGAATAATTAACATAATGTG
This sequence comes from Pissodes strobi, assembly GCA_016904865.1. Lineage (NCBI taxonomy): Eukaryota > Metazoa > Arthropoda > Insecta > Coleoptera > Curculionidae > Pissodes > Pissodes strobi. The sequence goes on from MU182216.1 coordinate 185,076, forward strand.
TCACATCGCATCGTCAAGATTTTTTTACTACGTCTAAGAATATTCAGAAGATTTGAACCAGATATCAAAGAATCTCATGTCCTCTTTAGAAACTCATTAGGGGCCAGAGTAGTCTTGTTTACTTTCAACATCCTTACATATAGATGCTTAGATATTAACCAACCAGTGTATGTGCGTTTCCTGGACTAATAAGATCCTAGACATAATCGTCCTACAAACGTGCTGAAAGATAAAATTTTAGCCATAAGTGGCACATAGATATTTGTTACCTTTACTTTAATCAAAAAGCAGTAAAAGCCATTGCAGAATGTCTGAAAGATCTACAAAGGCTGGTTGATTGATAAAGTGGTGGTCGCTAGCGAGAAAAAAGAATAACACTGAGCATCAAGAAAAAGTCAGTTTATGGTAAATAAAGAAAAAACGCAGCAGCGTCAAGAGAATCACTGACGAATTTGAGAGGAGAGAGTAAAGAGTTACAATTTAAACCCAATGATTACACCGAACAAATCAGGTCAAGGATAGAACAAGTAAGAACGGTATGCAACAAGATAAAAAAGATATTTTATAGAAAACGTGGGCTTGAATCTGAAGATTCAAATGTCAAGATGCGATGTGTTCTCAGTATCGATATATGGGAAAGAAGCTTGGACCACAAATAAATATGTCAGTGATAGAGAAGAAATGGTCGAAATGTGGATATGGAAGAGCATTAAAAATTAGATAAGTAGATCAAGATAATGAGAAGCGAAAAAAAGATAACGCTGTCATATTGCCCAGGTTAACAACCTTTGAAAATTATTTGAATGTAGCTCAATGGAACTATTTAGAGCTGCGGTATCTAAATTTCGCATAGCTATGATGATTGCCAACCTTCTGAGAGGAGATGACATTTAAAGAAACATAATAGATAGTATTAGAGATTACTTGGGATTTTCATTTTCATTGCTTCCCATCAAGAACTGATACTGAAAAGAAACTTTCTAAACCGAAAAATCAACAATTCACTATACAGTTAAAGGAAATACAAATAAAATAAGATTCCTATCATTTGCAGAAGTAGCAAGTAGATAATAATTCTCTGTGGATCAGTTATCAAATTTGTCCCACTCCGTCCATGTGCGTCAAGCCACGTCACGTACACTCTCTGTGAAAAATACGCGAAAATAAAATGGCAAATTTATTTGTGGGGACGACGTCGACAAAAAACTTCTTAAGCGCCTTATTTATGCATGAGCTTGGGGATCTTAGAAAGACGTCGGTAGCGGGGCGTGAAGGAAAATAAGATTTAACTTTGGTCAGAATTAAAATCTTTATGTCTAGTTATCGCACTCGTTGTGTTGCGAAAAGCCGTTCATGAATATTTGATCCCAAACTTCAAGTTTTATACAAGTATTTATGGTATGAACACTGTTTAAGAAGGTGTATGGTTTTTTAGTTCAGTTTTAGGCTTAAATATTTCGTGACATAAAAACACATTCAGAAGGAATAGTTGCTGCATCTGCGTTATCATGCTCTTTGAAATTTCTGTTAGGCAGAAAAAAAATGGCTGACCCAAATATACAATCAACTACTGTCATTGCTATCCGTACTTATTGCAACCCAGCTAAGCTTTAGATTTAATTTTATGCTGGAATAAAATTATTAGATGATTTATTACATAAATATCATTGGCAGCATGGTTTTTCTAAATAATAATTACCAGGAGTTAAGTAGCATAAAATCTTTAGGAGTTATGCATGCCTAGGAGCTTATATTTGAGATCAGTGGCGTAACAGAAACTGCGTGGGCTCCCCGCAAACATTTTCAGGGGCCTCCTGCCTTAACGAGTGGAAAATTATAATTTTTATTTTCATTACTATAAGGTTTAAGCTTATACATATTTGAATTAGTCAATCGACTGATAATATTATTAGAGTTAGAGACATACTAAGTATTAAATACATAATAAAACAGCAAACAATTCGAATTTATTGCATAATCTTCGGTTATACATTACCTATACCGTATATGCAACCGGTAGCAGACACAGTCTAGGAAACGTAATGTGCACCAAAGTACTCCGATCCCTATACTGTGTGCATATTTACGTTCCCTATACCGTGTGTGCAACGGGTTGCAGACACAGTGTAAGAAACGTAATTCGCATCGAACCACTGCAATCCCTATACCGTGTGTGCAACTTATGCGCATTAATATGGCTTTGCAGGACCCTCCGCTCGCTTCGCTCGCTACGGTGAGTCCCAATCATCAACAAGAACTAACCAAGTGCTAACCAAAACTAACCCAAGGCTAACCCAAAATTAGGAAAAAATTTCCCTAGACAGTAGGCGCAATAGTGAGCGACTGGAACTCAAAATAAATACCTGAGAGTAGATAATCACTACGGGGGCGCAACCAACAAAAACTAAGCCAAAGCATACCCAAAATGAAGAAAAAAAACTTTTTACAAACATTATTTCAAAAAATTACAAAAACACCGACGGGAATCGAACACGGGCAGCCGAACTAGAGGTCTAGCATCTGAACTATTGAACCACCAGAGCATTTAAAACGAATTTGCTGGACCCTAAAGACATGACAGTTGGCGTCGCACACATGGTATAGGGATCGCAGTGCCGCGCCAAGTTCGATTCTCGTCTGTTTTTTATTTTTTTAATATTCTGTTTGTCAAAATTTTTTTTCACCATTTTGGGTATGCCTTGGGTTAGTTTTGGTCAGTTTTTGTTGGTTGCGCCCCCATAGCGATTATCTATTCTCAGGTATTTATTTTGAGTATCAGTCATCCACTATAGGGCCTACTGTCTAGAGAAGTTTTTTTTTTAATTTTGGGTTAGTTTGGGTTAGCCTTGGGTTAGTTTTCGTTAGCACTTGTTAGATCTTGTTGATCGAGCCCCCGTAGCGACCGAATGCGCACAAGCTGCACACACGGTAGGGATCGGCGTGATTCGGTGCGCATTAGGGTTCCTAGACTGTGTCTGCAAGCGGTTGCACACACGGCCTTCGGCAAACATACCATATTTATAGATATTAAGTCATTATAAGTAATATTCCAGTAAACATGATGCGAAATTAAAATTTTAAAATAGCATAATATTGCTTACCATGTATGGAAGTAGAAGGGGTAGAAGTGATCGAGCCTCAAAGAATACAAAAGACGAAAAACCGTAAAACATGAATAATCAACAAGTCGGCACAAATCACAAATATTACGTCACAAAGTACTATAAGGTAAGGTATTATAAAAAAAAATTACCAGATCGTCGAGTTTTTTTTTGTTGCAAAATCGTTTCACCGATATTTAATGTTTTAACAAATTCGTGTTCCACACTAACTGCTAAAGTTAGAAATAACATCACCGTACTAGTTACATCAGGAAAACTTAAAGAAATGCACGATTTCCTTTTAATAAATGATCGGCAAGTTTATACACTGTTTATAATTTTGAGATACTATCTTACAGGCGTTTTCTGAGGCTTAAAATTTGATTAAGAAAGTCCTTATGGGATATCGTTCGTAAATTGCGCGCTTTCAGAATATAAAAAATTTTATTATTTTATATGGCATTAATATTGAAAGTATTAGGTAACCATATTTTCAACTGATTAGCTCGAATATCTAATGTCCAGGGAAAAAAATCCACTTTAAACAGTTGTTCCGCAACACTTAATCTCTCATCTTCTAATAATTCATCATACATTTTTTAACTTTCCTCTTTACTTTATTTAAAGAAACAAGCTTAATGTCGAAGGAATTCGCCAAAATAACTGTTTTTTCTCTAATATATGCAAAGTTTTTTCTCAAATTGCTAATTTTCGTTAAAATTACATTGAGTTGATTGGCCGCGCAACTAAGAGCTATATCGCCTTTTTGCAGCTATTTTCGAAATATATTTTTTTCTATTTTGGTATCATAAAGAAGTCTTTTAGATACGCAAAGTAGTGTCGAAAAGAAGCTCTTTTCGACACTACTATTGTTGACTGGCTGTTATGATATTAACAAAATTGTTCAATGTCAATGCTCAATAGCATAAATTTCGACACCGTTTTTTTTTTCTTAAAAAAAAAACGTGCAAAATAGAAAAAATAGTATAAAATACACGTTTTAAAAGATATTTAGCGCACTCGCATGTTAGGAAACTCCTCGCAAGCGAGTCGTTTCCTAATTTCGTGATCGTGCGATCAAATATGGTCTTTTAAAACTAGTATCTTAATATGCTATTGTTGTATCACAAATACTAGTGAAAAACAGAGCATTCTTTACTTCATTTACTCTTTTAAGCCCCATTGGGGCCACAAAACTGTAAATTACATGTGGTCAAGATAATAATTATTACGACAATTATTCGTTTAATTATTTTTCTCCATCTCTGTATATTTTATTGAATACCGAATTCCAACAAGTTATCTACTGAAAAAATGTTTTTCCATGACTCATATACGAAACATGTTCGTTCATGTACAACCAAATTTTCGGGCTCTTTCACTTTTTTGGAAAATCCTTGCCAATCTTTAATTCCTCTGCATCACGAGTTTTTGAAATGTTTGTCGTTCTTGCCTTCAGAATATACAGCGTTCAATAACAAAGTCATATCCTTTCTACCCGAAGTCCAACTTTTGCGATAAAGCTATAAGAACTGCTATTAAATTACTGCCCTTTTTCGTCTTTGGCGAAATTATGCTGTGGTTTGCAGGACCCAAGTTTTTACTATTTTGTCCCTATAAAAGGCTAAGTCTGCATCTAATACATCCACTTCATTACTTTCCTTTTGACAAGCATGCATTAATCCATAAACCGACAACATATTTTGTTTCTTTTTCTTGTTAATCTTCATTCGCCCTCCGAAATTCTTTTAGGTTGTTGTGTTATAGATTTTTAAGTTGCTATTAATCAAAATATAATAATTCAATAATTTAAAAAATAACATTATTTATGAATTATAAAATAAAATACATATCTGTGAAAAGCAAAACTGGCCGCATATTTTGAATGGGGGTCGGCCATCCGTCAATATGGGACGCCCCGCGGGGACAGGGTTTCTGGGGTGTGTTGCGTCGCTGTTTAAGACGGTTTTGTGATAATTTTTATGCGAACATTTCCATTTTTAAGTTTTAATCTTTTGAAAATAGAGTCAGATTTACCATCTTAACTTGAATTATTTTTCAGGTATGTTAGCTTCGTCTTTAGCATTATTTGAAGTGTGCCAAATTATATTTACTTTCTTAATTTATATTTTCAAATCTAGAAGTTGTAGTAGACATACTTTATTAATATCAGAAATGAAAACAACTTCCCAATCAAATGGATTTTACTTTGCATTATATTAAAGATTTTAATTTTACACTTTTATACACTTACGCCTTCAATTATTATTGAATTTTGTAGATTTTGAGCGCGCTTCTATTTTCCTTTGGCGCTGCTATTCGGTCGCGAGCGCCGAAGGAAGACATCCTTCTCGATGTTTTTATTTATTTTGTCGTCATTGTTCTGCTTAAACTTGAATAGAAGAATATTTTGTCATGATCTTCGAGTGATGACTAATTTGTTTTAATTCCACGAAACTTAAAATATTTTGCTTATCTAAGTATATCTCAATATTGTTGGGCGAAAAACGATCATAATTCAATATTAATGCGGCTTTTGATCTACATTATTCTACATCATCTACATCAGCAATATTATATTTAAACCCTGTAAGCTACTTTTTTAACGGCTTTGATAATGTTGATCTAAATAATTTAATTAGTAATTATTTTCTACTATAAGATTGGCGACCAATTCTGATTGAATCTGAGCTTAAAGTGCCAAAGAAATTTATTATGTAATTTAAATACTTATTTCAATATCAATTGAAATCTGTGAAGTGATCCCTTACTAATAAGATGTTCTCTGTGAGATAAGTTCTCGGGTAAACTAAGAAATATGTATTTCAGAAGAAGATTGGCCATAAGTGCTGGAAAAAGTTCTAGTGATTAAAACACATATGCTTGCCTATTTCACACGCATCACAATAGGTCAGGCACTATCATTCTATCAGTACCAACATTTTTTGAATGCTCCTTATTAAATGAGGGCGTTGACACTAACCCTATTGCCACTGATTTCGCAAATATTTGAACAATTATTGTTAATCATTTATGCAATCCATGTATCTGAATTTACTGTATATTATGAACCCTTAAAGTCATGCGCCGTCAACCAAAATATTATCAAAATCCCCCCGAAGTATAAATTTACATATACTATATCACGTTAATAGGAAAAAAAAATGCCAGAAATGCATGTAAATGATAATGTGGGCTGTAAAATTCCAAATAACGAAGGGCGTCTTCCATGTAGTGGCAGCAAGAAAGCGTTTAGCATTTTTATAAGGAAGGAATCAAATAAGGATCATATATCCATGGGCGTGCAGGAATTTTAAATATAGAATATGAGATAAGGTATACTATTTTTAAAATGTATGATGAAAATTCTGTAGAACAGAATATGTTTTATGATTATCAATATGATAAAGCTGATCCATCCGCAAATTAGCCTTAATATTATTCACTGTCAGTTTTCATTACGGTGGTGATTATCATGTTTCTAAAATTATTTATGTCACTTTCAATTGATCAGCAAGAATACTATGCTGCACACAACTTGTCGGATAAATCGTATGATTTCTTTTAAAAAAATATCGGCAAAATAATAATAATAATATTCACGAACCCAACTAATCTAAATTACAGACTTGACTTGTTAAATACCGGAAACTAGATCTGGAATAAAAAAAACTAATTTCTTCTACTCTTTGCCTTAAAAATGCGAGTAACAAATCTTTATAAAGTTCTTTCACATTAGAATATGCGGTTACTGAGAACTTTAACCTAACACAAGCAAAATAATTAATTTTCTCATTGTCACGTTGAATTCAGTTAAAATTTACACCAAATCCAAAAGAAAACTCACACAACTATTTAAAATGTAATATTTTTTTTAGGATCATCCGCTACTCTTTTTCCAGGACAGTAAATGAAACTGAGCCGTCATGTAACGCGCATTCGGGTATTTTTTAGGATAATTATTTTTTTCTTTAAAACGGCTGCGAATGGAGATTACGGATTTGGCACGTTTTTACATATCACGCGGAGTAGCCGACGGTCATTTGTTTTTGGCGATCCTACTGTCTGTTTCCCGGTTATTACATCACATGAAATATTAAAAAAAAATTGCTTTGATGCACGATAACTGTCGAAAAAAATTACTTTCTGGACGCGTTCCTTTTGACGGTCTTCTGAACTCTGCTGAAACAGGCGAACATTGAAATATTTGTTGGGCGTGTATATTTTGAAAAAGGATTAATTTTTTTACTAGCTGGTCATTCTTGTCCCAACAAAGTAGCGAGGATCAAAGTTTGATACGGCATTTCTAGCAGAAGAGCTCTCGAAATGCATCCCTGTTCATAAAATATCGACAAAGTGGGCTTTTGAGGGAAAATGAAAAACATCGTTTATAGGTTAAAAAATTAAGGTACCTATCTTTTTCGAGAAAAAGATGGTTTTTATAGAAAATCTGATCAGCTAATGAGAATTTACATCAAACGCCGTACTAGAAGGTTCTTTAGAAATGATGAAGCATTTTTGGCACATAATATTTTATTGCTGGAGAGCTGAATAGCGTGGAGCAACGAAATTAAAGAGCAAAATTACGAGTATTAAAGAGGTGGGTTAGATTAAAACGTGTAAAAAAATCGCATCAACACGATTGAAAATGCCCAATTGGAGAGTTTTTAATTTTCGGTTTGAAATGTTTACTTTATTCCTAGGTGCCCGCCAAGGCATTGTATTTAAAAAAAGCGAACCCCGATTCGTAAACCTCGATATCCCTACTAAAGGTCGGGATATACGAGAAAATAGATTTAACATCTAAGGGAAATATGCAGAAAATCGTAAACAACTTTCAAGTCATTTTTTCGAATTTGAATAGATTGCTTTGCTTTTGATGCATTATGGGAAACTTGAAGGAATACGTCATTCAATATCTTTGTGTACTCATTGTAAATGAAATATTATCTCCAAGTAACAACTGAATTAAGATTCCGCACATCACCCAAATACTACACGAATAATTTGCGCTACTATTTTGGTAACATATTATTAGCCTAACATATTAGGCTAGGCTAGAGGCATACCTACTTTTCAGACGGTAACTAAATTGAACGAAAAAAAAATGTATTTCAATGCAGCTTCGATAAAATAAATGACGCATTCACATTCAGAATTAATAATACCAAATTACCTAAAACTATCGAGACACATTAAAATGTTCGGCATAAATATTGCAGATTCGTTTGAAAAAAGTCGACAAACAAAAACTATCATTTCAAAATTTATATGTAACACATATTTAGTAGTTATTTAAATAAAATTGACACACAACCATTGCACTAATAACGTTCAAATAATATTGGGTATATGTAGGAAAGCAGTAAGTCAATTGAAATAATCTGAAGCGAAAAAACTTAATAAAAACACGTAATGAAACACCTAATGAAATGTTTTAAATTTCAGATAATTATAATATTGCTTCCTCTTAAATAGGTTATTGTGCGCCATTTCAAAAATATTTTCAGATGTTTTTATAGTAATGCACTTAAATATCGCATATTTTCCCTGGAGACATTTTTATTGCGATTTTTCGAGCAAAATTAATAAACCGATCGAAATTTCAGAGCAAACTATTCATACGCCTATAATATAACTCTTAAGCAGCAGTAGTTGACGGCGCCGGCGCGCGGCGCTGCTGATAAGCACACATTTTCATGGGGCTGGTCTGGGTTGGCAAATGATAGATTTACCGGCTCGATGGCGTCCTCGGCAGAACTAGGAGCAACCTGACACTATTGAGGGCGCAAATATCTAAATATAAGTAATGTTGGTGTCTGAGGAAAAACATATAAAAGTACTTTAACAATCAAATGTTATGTCGAAGTAAATACTAAATTAAACTCTTTCCTCTTAGGCCTATCAAAATTAAACAACATAAACCCTTGTCAACTAAAAGCTTACGCACATCTGCAAAGAACATGCATTTATTATCTCACCTAAAAAATACTCGGACTGCATTTTCTTCCATAATTACGTGAAACTTTACAGAAAATAGCAATGAAACACCTTGTATATCATGCAAATTTTAATCCAAAAGGAATCATGAAGAGCGTAACAGAGCGCTTTCGGCCGTAGCCATCATCAGTGTTACTTGTCAGTAGACAAAAGACATATCCATCGATCAAACAGAACAAAAATCGACAATGATCACAACAATTACATTTCACACATTGTGCGTCACATTATGAGAAATGGTTCACGGCCGAAAGCGCTCTGTTGCGCTCTTTATGATTCCTTTTGGATTAAAATTTGCATGATATACAAGGTGTTTCATTGCTATGTTTCGTACATGCACACAGCCTTTACCCTTCATTTAACTCTACAGAAAAGTCTATCATAAGACTATAAAAGCTGCCAAGGACATTTATTATAATGAGATCTGGCTAAATCCGGTAACGTTGCTAAAGAATCATGGACTATTGTGAATGACTTAACTTCTTCGTCTAGCACAATCGATAATTCACCTGAGAACCTAAACAATTACTTTGTAAATGGGGCTAAATATTTAATGAACACCGTAACGCCTTCTCATGATCCACTTTCATATATATCTCTTTAATGCTAATGTGAATTTACACAGTTTCTTCTTTAGGCATTTTCTGAGCTTCTCAGTACAATTAAAGACATTAAAAACAAATGCTCGTCTGGGACTAATGGGCTTACTCTGAAAATATTCTCAAACCTCCTGGAATGAACATTAAACCATCTTACTACTTTAATTAACAAGTCATTCCCAAATGGGTTTTTCGCAAACTGTCTTAAGACGGCAATAATTATACCTTTGCATAAAGGTGAAGATAAAGACCAAGCTTCGAACTATCGCTCAATTGCACTCCTTCCCACAATGTCAAAGATCATTGAAAGATTGGTTAAAAAAAGGCTTCTTTTCTCTCTAAATATAAAATACTTATTACTCATCAATTTGGATCTTTACGTAACAAATGCACAAACGATGATATGTTTTCCTTCTTTAATTATGTATACTCTCACCTAAGCAACGATCACTCACAGCAACAATTTACTGTGATTTCTCTAAAACTATCGATTGTGTAAATCATAATATCTTAATTAACAAATTGCAGTATTACGGATTCAGAGGAGTGCCTCTCGAATAACTTAAGTCGTAACTTAGCAACAGAAGTGAGCTTGTGAGGGTTGATACGTCGATGTCTTCTTACAAGCCAATAGATGTGGAGTACCTAAGGGTTCAGTACTAGGCCCTATTTTGTTGCTACTGTTTACCAACGACATTGCTTGTCTGAACATTAGCGGTAAAGTCTGTCTCTTTGCGGACGATAATAGTTTCACATGTAGCAAACTAACTACCTTTGTCTACAAGTTATAAAATTTGTTGATAATAAAGCATATTATTATTATTATTATTACGGGCTCGATGACGTCGTCGGCAGAACTAAAAGTGACTTGACACTATAGAGGGCGCAAATGTCTAAATGTAAGTAATGTGGAATGTCAGAGTGAGCCAAACCAGCTTGCATGAGCTGAGTGCCTACAAGAAAACGTTTACCAACTGTACTACCCGCAAAATGGCAAAATAATTGTTCAATGTACACGAAAATTCCATAGCTAGTAATGTTTTGGATGCGACTCGTGTTTTCTAGATATATAATGCGATACTATTTGCTGTAAAAAAAATACCAATGTTTCAATGAAGGTCAGTGTGTACAGGGTGTTAATTTACACAAGCTTTTGTAGATTATATCTTTTATTGCCAAAGACAGAATGATGCAGTTTCCGTGCCTTCTTCGTTTTTAAAATAGATACAGGGTGATTTCTAAAATTATCAATTTTCTGACACACCTCGTATCTTAGTTACCACAAAATGTATAAAAAAACACAAATTGTTTTAACTGTAGTTTTCACATGCAATTCATTAATATTACTTGTGTCATCTTAAATTTTCATATTTATAAGATAAATCAAAGTTTTTTTTTAGTTGATAAAATTGTACATTACGTTTTTCTCTGGTTTATGTTTTTCTTATAATAAGCAAAGACCAGCTTATGTGCAACTAAAAACCTAAAGAATATGCGCATATAATATATACACATTTTTTGAAATGTATGCAATATATATGCAAAACAATACATATCTCTCTCTCTCTCTCTCTCTCTCTTTCATGGCTCCCTCCTACCCTTTCTTCCTTCCTTCCTTCCTTCCTCCCACCCTCCCTGCCTCCCTCTCATGAAACCAAATAAGTGTTCACTTCAATGTAAAACGCACTAGTTATTACGTTTGTTTCAAGATTTTGAAATAAACATTTTGGTGTCTATCACTAAGAATATGTACAAAGCAAACGATCTCTCTAAATTTACTGAAGTTATAGCATGTGTCTTCAATTTTGTACCATGTTTCTAATATATTTATCGACTCTGGTACCTACATTTGTACAGGACTCTTCTAGCTGTAAAATAGTGTCTGCTAGAAATACATAGTTACACTTATGCATTAATTATCGTGCATTAACTGTTGATCCACTTTCATATTTTGAAATATTTGTTTACTATTTTGGATGCGCTGTGAGTCATCAGAAATTTGAGATATTAAGTCTTTCAATTTTTGGAAATTATCTGCATAAAATATTGCCGAAAGAATCCAGGTACCACATCTGGTCATGACAGGTTTAGGTGGTAACCGTACTCCGAGTAAATTCGCCTTGTTAAATTGCACACTTAATGCGGCCTTTATGAATGTATTTTTTAACATTTGCTATTAGATCATTGACCAACGGGAAGGAAGCACTAATAATTTTCGCAGCCCTATTTCTTAATCCGTGAGCTAGGCAAGTTACATGAATTAAATTTGTATGATACATTTTTAAATTCTGTCCTCCCTTTATCATATACGGGGTAGCATCAGACAACAGGACAAAAATTTCATCTATAGGAACTGAATTCGGCAAAAAGAAATGTGGTAAAGTTTCTTGAATAAAACGGGAAATTGTTGTCTCGTCGACGACAATATACATAGAGTTACCTCCAGTTTCGTCCTGTATTTCCTCTATCATGCTACCAAAAACCCGGTTTTTCTTAACGGTGATTCGTTTTCATTCATTTTTATTATTTCTACAGAAAAGCCTTTATTTGCAGTATAATATATACATGTATACTCTTTGGTACAAAAACTCTGAAAATAGGTGGAAATTAAATGCAACTGTTCAAATATAATATCATACTGATATGTTTAGGCGATAATCTATTTCTCCTTAGATTCGAAGATTAATTCCAATATTATTTTCCATATTTCACACATCCAAACCCTTCCGCTCGCCTTTCATGATATGACGGAAAGGAAATAATGAAGTCCGACTATTAATTCGAATGAATTAATCCAAGTATTACTTTCATTCGAATTCGAATGATACGAGTATCAAAATCATTCGAGGATTTATAGCACTAGTCCAAACTCTTGTCCTGATACCAGTTATGAGTTAGTTTGAGGGAACCTGAACGCATGGATTTTATCTAAGCAAATTTAAGGGAGTTTCAAATTGCAAACAACCAAATAAAGCTGATACATTTAATTAAAATATCTAAATCTATTATGAGGTAGAAAAACTTTCTGACCTAATATGTATAAAATAAACAGTATCTTACCGAATGGAAAATATACATAAAGATGTAACCGAAAAATTACGTATTTATCAAGTTCCCAGCAGAGACATAAAATCACTGGCACGACAAACCATAAATAACCTACAGGTGAGTATCAAAAAGCGCTTAATAAACGCCATAACTCACTTAGCTCGCACACGTATGACACGTCCGCCATTATTTGTCATCGGGCCCTATATTGCATTTTCCTCGCAAAATAATTTGTTATTTTGCTCTCCAGTTGTCTGTTTACTTACTAGGCTAGCGGTCATGATAAATATTTAGTTTTCCAGTAAGTAGTTCTTCTTTCGATTTTATAGCACTACTTTCTCTGTTCCTATTTCTCGGATTTAAAGATTATGATTTCTACAGAAATTGACAATTATTATATTATGTTGTCGTGAACTGAATGCAAATAAGATATTGAAATTTACATGATTATAGTTTATCAAAATTGATAGACTTCCCTTATTCCTGCTTTGTAATATAGTTGAGCATAATTTTATTGATTGACCATAGTTGGTGTTCTAAATTTACCGGCGAGCGCCGCCGAAATAGCCCTGAGCCGTTTGTGGCTTATGAGAATTATTAGCAGAATAGCAGATCATAGGTTAGGAAGTTAGACCTCAACACTTACACTAGGATGGTATCAATGGCGTAATACTCAGCCAACAGTTCATTAATAAATTCTTGTATCGTTTCCTGCGAACATGTCTCTAAGCAGCGATTGCCCTAGTTTCATAGTAAATCTATCTAACGTAACGATAATTTTATGAACTCTTTTCAATTAGAGGAAGATATAATGCTTCCTTAATAATAATTATTAATGATACGAGATCAACTATTGACCTGGCTTGTCAATTATTATTATTATTATTAACGTTCCGGTGGGGGCGCTGGGCCTGTAGACCGGGCTTTTCGGCAAAATTCGTAACCCCCATGGTTCAACTCGGGCGTCAGTACAATAATTGTAGCACGTGGTGAAAGTATAGTCTTTGTGATTTACGTGAAAAGTCTGAGACCCGGCTCGCCGGTTGGCAATACTTATATATATTTTTTTAGGTTTGATATGCATTTTTTAGAAAGTTTTGGGTTTTTATTCGAATTTTATATTTTTTTAGTAAAATTTAATTCAGGGATTATTTTGTATCTAAATTATTTTATTACAATATAATTTTTGTTTTCAAAAAACATATGGTTTTTATAATAAATAGATATTATATTGTTTATCTATGTTTCAGACAATGAGTTACGAGACAGAACAAAAGCAAATAAAAGACGAACCGGATGATGAAGAAGTGTAAACTGGCCTCCGAGAAAAGTGTTGTAAAGAGCAAGACTGTGATGACGAATATATTATGTTTCTTCCTATAAAAAAACAAGAGTACCAAGTTTTATTGGTAAAGATGGAAGCAGTCGATAGAAAAGATATTCTTACAATAAAGCCATTCGGACAAGAAAATAAAGCATTATTCGTCGATTACCTGGCGTCAATGACTACGGCGAAAATTCTCCACGGTTCTGGATTGTTGAAAATCGTGGAATTCAACTAGGATCTAAAAAAGATGTTTTTTGCCAAACAAACTCAAAACACGAAGTATTATTGCAAAAATGTAAAAAAATAATTTGCCTACGCCATATTCAAACTCGGTTTCAAAAAGATTCAAATAATTCTGAAAATCAACAAGCTCTAACTTTTGTGAGTGTTTTAACTTGTTTATATAAAAAGTCATGTTTTAGATTTTTTTTTGTATTTATATTTTGAAAATTAGGAATTTTGTTTCCACAGTTCTCTTTTGCTATATAATTTATGTATTTTTTATAATATAAGGTTTTGGTATTACTATTACTATTATTATTATTATTATTATTATTATTATTATTATTATTATTATTATTATCATTATCATTATTATTATTATTATTATTATTATTATTATTATTATCATTATCATTATCATTATCATTATCATTATCATTATCATTATCATTATCATTATCATTATCATTAACATTATCATTATCATTATCATTATCATTATCATTATCATTATCATTACCATTATCATTATCATTATCATTATCATTATCATTATCATTATCATTATCATTATTATTATTATTATTATTATTATTATTATTATTATTATTATTATTATTATTAAAATCTTCAAATCTTCAAGAAGATACCAGGGATGGATGCTGGTTATGTCAGATTTCTACTGACTAAAAACCACCTCTGAGCTTCGACTGCTAGGGCCATTAGCTCATTCTTTTTCTAGATTTTCGCATATATGTCTATACTTCTTAAGAAATTCAATGTATTTACTATCCTTTCTTGTTTTAGACATTCTACAGCGGTAAGACCACGAAGATCATGCATGCTACGATGTACATCAAACATTGGACAGCTTTCGATGATGTGAGACACAGACAATTCAACAACACATAGGGAACACACTGGTGCCGGTTCAGCTCTTAAAAGATGGCGATGTGTTATATCAGTATGTCCCGAGCGCAGCCTTAGCGCCCGCACAATATCTGATCTAGGTAAGTTTATGAAGTTATATTTATCCTTTACTACGGGCTCTATTTGTCGTAGTAGCGTAGTTGTCGCATTCCAGGTGTCCTGCCATTCGGCAATGACCTTTTCCTTAATAGAATTATTAAATTCTGATCTTTTTACAGTGTCGTCGTTCACTTCAATATGGGTTTCTACGATACTTCTCGGGAAGTCGACATTGATGTTTTTTAAATATTCCGAGTATTTATTATTATTATTATTATTATTATTATTATTATTATTATTATTATTATT
>MU182216.1:203110-237267 GCA_016904865.1 Pissodes strobi
TAGTCGTAGCGAAGATCACTCCTTGCGTCCGCTCGGTCAGTGATCTTCGACCAAGTTCATTTGCCTCAGCAGGCGGAGTGATTCAAGAACTACCGCTTTCTGCATCCTCATCACCAGTTGTTTTGACGAGTCTCGGCAGGATGGTATCTTCTGCAGTTCCGTGAGCATCGAGTCCTTGATTCCTCCTAAAACACCGACGATTAGGACTACCATTTTGAATCTACATTCGGGGTACAGTCCTCGTAACTCGCCAATGAGTGGAATGTATTTGGCACGCTTTTTCCTCTCCTTAATGAGAATGTTAGTTTCAGCTGGGACAGAAAACTCGAAAACATAGAGTTGTTCTGTTTGTCTAACAGTACTATATCGGGCCTGGTTGTTGTGGGAAAACCGTAATTCCAGTAAATGCGGCAGTTGTAGTTTTCCACAACAGCTTCTATTTCGGCTGGGGTGTATGGCAAGACTGGTGTCTCATCGATACCGTAGTGATGTCTCAGATGGTAATAGAGGACACGCAATGCAGCGTTATGCCTGAAGATATAACTAGACACAGCATGCACGGGACAAGCGGATAAGAGATGCATTAATGTCTCCGGATGTTGTTAACAACTCCTGCATCTAGTATCCGCCACGTTCGAAAATTGAGCACGTTATACGAGGATGTTAAGGACATCATCCTGGTAGGCTAACAAGAATCCCTCGGTCTCAGACTTCAATCTAGCTGATCTAAGGAAAGAGAAAGTTAATTCTCGAGATAGATTAAGATATCCGATGTTCCTGTAGAAAACACCGTGTTGGAGTTTGCTGACGTGATCTTCCAAAAGCAGCTGTTGTACTGCTGTCTTGACTTGACGTTTCACTTGATCGGGTGCCAACCTCGTAAGAGATTGGTCCTCATCTATTGGAAATCTGAGACCCAGTTCATCCGCAGCTCTACTTGCAGCTTTAAAGAGAAAAGCCACAATACCCATTGTTTCGTGATCCCGGACGAGTCGCAGTAGTGGGTCCGCACTTTTGAATACGTTGCATGCCAAACTCACAGTTAATCTGTCGTGCAATCGTTCCAAACTTGGAAGGCCTCTGCCCCCTTGCTGACGTGGAAGGTAAATGCGAGAGACCGATGAGCGTGGGTGGATGCTTCTGTTCATATACATCATCTTGCGTGTGCTTCTATCCATTTCCCGTAATACCTCTCGCCTCCACTTGAGCACGCCAAATGAACGCAAGAGCACAGGAACGGCAAACATATTTGTGGCTGCAACTTTGTTCATTCCGGAAAGCTGGGACTACCAAATTTTCCGGACACGCTGCCTATAATTACTTCGGAGCGCTTTCTTGACATTGTTCGCATCATGCATTTGATGTTGATCGACACCAAGATATTTATACGTTTCGTCTTCTTCTAAGTGACGAAGTATGCTTCCGTCAGTAAGACGCTCATTCTCAGGCTGGTCTACGCGTCCGCCTTTCTGAAGCTTCAGAACGGCGCACTTATCCAATCCAAATTCCATACAGATATTCCGAGTATATTCTTGCACCACCTTCAGAGACTGCTGTAAATCTCGATCACTAGTAGCATAGAGCTTAAGATCATCCATATAAGACAGATGTGTGACCTTGTGTGTTGGATTTCCTGGTGGGCCGCATTGATATCCGCGGGTTTTTCGAAGAGCCACCAAAACAGGGAGCAACGAAATGCAAAACAGCAGAGGACTAAGACAGTCGCCCTGAAAGACACACCTCCTGAATGCTACCGGCTCTGTTATTACTTTCGTATTTCCAGAATTTTGATTTCCAGAGCGGCATAAGTAATTCGACGCATCTTATTAGAGGCATAGGTACAGGCAAGGTTTGTAAAAGATGCAAGAGTAGTTCGTGTGATGTTGTGTTGAACGCTTTCTTGTAATCAATCCAAGCCGCCGACAAGTTTTGCTTATACTGGATTGAATCTTGTGTGATGCACCTGTCTATTAGCAAGTTCTCTTCACATCCCTCGAATCCCCTTTTTCCTCCCCGCTGCTCTACCACGTCATTGAGGACCGGTTCCACTGACCCCAATAACCTGCAATATAAAACACGAGAGAATACCTTATAACAGGAATTAAGACACGTGATAGGCCTGTAATTCTTTGGCTCAGCTAGGTTGCTTTTTTTCGGTATAAGTGTTGTTCTCCCTTCGACTAGCCACTCAGGAATTGGCTCGTTTCCATTCAGCCAGGAAGTGAATATTCTGGCGAGATGTCGATGGGTGCTTGGCAATTTCTTCCACCAAAAGTTGTGAATGCCATCTAGACTAGGGGCTGAGAAACTTCTGGTCTCTTCGAGTGCCTTTCTAACCTCTCCCTGAGTGATTTCCGGATCAGAGCGTTGGTCTTGTTCAAGTCGGGTACAATAAAATCTGAAATAGATTAGAGATGGTATGTTTTCTTTAATGGGCGTCGTGCTCTCGAAAATGTTCTTCCAGAAATTCCCCGCTTCGTTGGCTGACGACTGATTTTCAATCACAGGCTGTGGGTCATCAAGTAGTCTAGAGGGTTTGGTGTTGAAAATGGTCTTATCCTTAATTCCTCTGGCCTTCTTGATTAGGCTGTTCTTTATTACCCCTAAAGAGCGTATGCAGTCTATGCAGCGTTGCTTGATTGTGAGCAGCGTGTCCTTATTCAATGTGTGGTGTTCCTGGCGAAGTTGTCTTGCTATTCTATTGATCTTTTGGGTAAAAGGCCGCTTAGCTGCAATATATTCGACCACGCACTGTATACGAGAAGCCTGTTGCCGTGCTATAAGTATCTTGTTGGCGATTCTCTTGATTCGGCGCTCGGTTTTGCGATGTGCCTGCAAAGGGATCACCATTTATTATTATTATTATTATTACTATTATTATTATAAATAAAGGATATTTGATTCGAAGAATCGTGATTATGTGAAAAATGTAGATTAAGTAATAACTTAGTTAAAACTAGAGTATAATCATCACGCATCATAATAAACAACGCAATAAATATTTTAAACGCCAGCGCTTTTTGGCAACTTTATGATGATTTAGTATATCATTCATTAAATGTTAATTTGGAGACCACTTTCCTGCGACAGCTAACGGAAGTAGGCCTAACCACATGCTGGGTCCGCTCTTTTGTCGGAGCGAAGTATTAATGTTGTCTGTGAAAGAAAATAAGTAGGATTGTGGCAAGATGGAGTAAGTCGACCTGTTTATTGGTAAACAAGGTAAAAATTATTACGGTTCTATTTCCAAGAAGAAGCAACCTAGCTCAGTTCCGAGTCAGGGCGATATTCTGCTACCTATCTGAAGCGGGCAAATATACATAAGCTAGCCTCCCTCGCTATCACGCAGCTATGTGAATAAGTCAACATGAGTATTGGATGTGCGTCTAGAGTTTACATGATTCCAAGCCTAGGTCATGCATGAGGTTATAGCTTTCTGCATGATCAAGACGACAGCTATGCCTCACTGAGGGCAATCCGTGTGCTCAGGACTAGTTCTAAATTGATCCGGCAGATCAACAATGCCGTGGCACAGGGCAACAAAGTGGGGCAGAGCGGGATGGAGTGGAACAAGGTGCTCGGGACGCTTTCCGCATTAGCCTCTACTAGGCCTTACTAGAATTCCAGCAAACATGGCAACTAGACATAGGCCTGTAAGAGAGTGAATAAACCTTTACGTAGGCAGATATAATCCGAGAGGCGACTGTCATAATAGTGTGGTATCTGAACTCTCAGGATTTTGCATGATAAAAAATAATGTTTAGTTGTGCCGAATAAGAAACCGTTGGTTGGCCGAGGCTGGCCTTGACCAGTAATTAGTTATATATACAAGGTGATTCACGGTCGATGATAGGTTAGACGTTTCTGGAGAACCACTCAACGGAACATTCTGAAAATCTGGTCGTTTACATAGACGAATATGCTCTACCTTGCTAAAATATGCTCGACAGTGCAGTGTTGCCGCTTCTACTAAAATTAGTAGCAACTGTCAAATTTTACATAGAACACCCTATATATTATTGCATATTTGAATTTTGCGGAGAATTCTAGATATATTTCATAAATAATGTCCTATACCTATCTGTTACTGTTTTTTAAATATTGACAGTTGAAAATCGATCATTTACCAAGTTTGACAGCCTGTAAAATCTAAACGGCTAGAGAGCAAAATCGTTTACACTTTCCTATCTTGAGCTTTCATAAGCTATCCTTTGATGTAACCAGAGGTTAAATTTAACCGGGATTTCTTAACCTCTGGTTTAATAAAAACATTAGTGTCAAACGATAGCTTATGAAATACCAAGATAGGAAAGTGCCAACCATTTTGCTCTATCTTAAGCCGTTTAGATTTTACAGGCTGTCAAACTTAGTAAATGGTCGAAATTCAACTGTCAATATTTCAAAAACAGTAACAGGGGTTAACAATTATTTATGAAATATGTCTAGAATTCTCCGCAAATCCAAATATGCAATAACATATAGGGTGTTCCATTTAAAATTTGACAGTTGCTACTACTTCTTAGTAGAAGCGGCAATACTGCACTGTCGAAGATATTTTAGCAATGTAGAGCATATATGCTTATGTAAGCGACCAAATTTTCAGAATGAATGAATGAATGAATGAGTGGTTCTCCAGAAACGCCTAACCTACCATCGACCGTGAATCACCTTGTATAGTGTCATTCAAAAAGTTCGCATCATACGGGAAACTTTTTTATTATTGATTTCTAATTACTGGTCAAGGCCAGCCTTGCCCAACCACCGGTTTTTTCTTCGGCCCAACTAAAGAATATTTTATATCATGCAAAATCCTGACTGATAAAGCTCGATATAACGGACTGATTCCTGAAGAGTGATATGCGGATCTTTAATACCCTGGTAGAGGGCATCATACGTGTAAGACACATGACCTTGTATGGGGCGCTATCTGTGAGATGCGGAAAGGAGGATGAATATAGAATATACCTGTGCATATATAACGCAGGGTTCATGAGAATGAGGAACGCGGTCTTTAGGTCGGCAATACCGCATGGCACTCATACAACACAATCTCTTCGTTCTGCGGAACAAGTAGATTGTCTGACTGCCGTGGCGAGATATCCAGATCTTCATTAGGAGATCAAGGAAACTATAGGTCAGGAAAACTAGAGGGTTTAAAGGTAAGGTGGGCGGTTGAGAGATCTTTGGTATGCAAACAAACATATTTATGTCATTTCTCCTAGACGCTTTGTGACAAAATATTCAACCACTTACCATTAGGGTGATATCTCCTGTGGTAAATGCTTAACTATGATTCTAATGGATATTGTGCGGTGCTCTAAAAGTCCCAGTTGCCACGGGATGTGGCCCATCAAATCCCATCGTCCTCCTCCAGGCTGGAGAACACCAAAGTACAAAGGCTGGAGCTGATCACTGGGGAGTGATCCAACAAACC
Source organism: Pissodes strobi (assembly GCA_016904865.1). Taxonomy (NCBI): domain Eukaryota; kingdom Metazoa; phylum Arthropoda; class Insecta; order Coleoptera; family Curculionidae; genus Pissodes; species Pissodes strobi. The sequence goes on from MU182216.1 coordinate 208,545, forward strand.
CCATTTTTACCCCTGTCAGACTAGGGACCGCCAAAGGAATGAGTCTGTGGCCGACTCTTCGAGTGGAAGCGGCCCTAGGTGATAGATGCAAAAGCCTACTCGCATCGTCCGGTGAAAGACCACCCCACCAGAATTGGGAGGCGCTAAGTGGTTTTCCCAAATCACGTTCCGCTTCCGCGCTGATGGTCCCGGTTTTCTACAGTAGGAATATATGGTCATGATGGTGCTTCCAGGATCAAAATATTCCGGAAGTAAACTCCCCGGCCATTCGGATCTCCGGGCGCTGGGTGGCCCTGGGAGCCCTTCATTCCGCATTTTACAGACAGCAAAGATACCGAACCAATTTAGAACAGATTTCTGCAACATAAGAGGCCTAAATACAAACATAAATTCGCTACACCAACATCTACAAGCAAATAGACCACACATATTAGCCCTTACAGAAACACAAGTATGTTCTACAACAACAACAGTGAACTACCTCTATCCTGGTTACGACTTACATACCCGATTTAGATATAAGTTCGGAATATGCCTTTTTGTCCGAAGCGACTTTTCATGTCACCGCGAGGAAACACTCGAACCGAACAACCTTGACGTCATGTGGCTCAAGTTCACCGCAAAGGATTATCCAAGTTTAAATGTTGTCTCTATCGCCCTCCGAGCGATAAAGCCTACCAAAGCTTTTTCTCAACACTAGCTACCACTTTTGACTCAATACAGGTCGATCACCCCAGTTCAGAAATAATCGTTCTGGGAGACTTCAATGCCCACAACACCAACTGACTCAAACATCACCACAAGACCGACGACGAAGGTAGAGAAGCTGAAGCATTTGCTATCAGCTGCGGGCTTACTCAACTTGTAGAGGAGCCAACTCGAATCTCAGAGAGGGGCTAATTCGCCGCCCTCCTGGATCTTTTTCTGACCACCAATCCTGACCAGTACAACGTTACAGTTGGTCCGCCATTAGGTACCTCTGACCACAAACTTATTACAACGGTTTGTGAATTGCCACTCATACAGAAGGATCCACCATTGCCTCGCAAAATCTGGCATTGCAATTCTGCAAACTGGGACGATCTAAGGCAGTTCTACCTAGATTTTCCTTGGCTCGACGTCTGCTTTGCCACTGACGACCCGTTAGACTGCTGCGAAGAGATCATGCAAGTAATCTCCTCAGGAATGGAAGCATACATCCCAAATTCCATCAAGTTACCATCGAAAGGAAAGCCCTGGTTCGACAAAAGATGCGAAAGAGCTGTAGGAAGGAAACAACAAGCCTACAAGTACTGGCAGCAAAATCAGACCGGTGAAAATAGCAATAATTTTATCGAAGCGAGAAACGAGTGCAATCGTGTGATCGACGAAACTAAGGACAAGCACAATCAAAGGATCAGGAATAAACTTCTGCAATGCCCCAGTGGTTCCAGGAATTTCTGGTCGGTAGCAAAGGCAGTAATTGCCTAACTTTACAAAAACGTCTCTCCCACCTTTGACGGACGAACGTGGCATCACGGCGACTACAGCCAAGGAAAAAGCAAACATGCTCGCCAAAATGTTTTCATCGCACTCTACCTTAGACGTGCCCCAAGGCAAGACTCTCCCCACTATACCGAACATCAACAACACCATGGCAGAAGTCAAGTTTTCTCATCGTGATATTTGCAAAATCCTTAAAGAACTAGATACGCAAAATGCATCAGGAACGGACGGAATACCTGCCATAGTGCTAAAGAACTGCGCCAACGAACTAACACCCGTTTTTTCCAGGCTTTTTTCTCTTTCTTACAGAAAAGGGATTTACCCATCCTCTTGGAAAGTCGCTCGAGTGCAACCTATTCCAAAAAAAGGCAAGAAAACCACGCCCTCAAACTATCGCCCAATTGCCTTGCTTCCAATAATCTCCAAAGTCATGGAACGTGTAGTCAACCAGCAACTACTCAAGTACCTCGAGAGCAACAGAATAATCAGCGATAATCAATACGGCTTTCGCAAAGAGAGATCGACAGGAGATATATTGGCCTATGTCACTCATATATGGAGTAGGGCGATTGAAAACTACGGAGAGTCTCGAGCGATTGCGTTGGATATTTCAAAGGCATTCGACAGAGTTTGGCATGGCGGACTGCTCAACAAACTGCCGTCTTTGGGACTGCCCGCCTCTCACTGCAGCTGGCTGGCCAGTTTCCTTAAGAACCGATCCCTACACGTTGCAGTCGATGGACACATCTCGGACACATTCACCATCAACGCGGGCCTGCCTCAGAGCGCAATACTTTCACCAACTCTATTCGTGATCTATATTAATGATCTGCTGATCAAAACAAATAATCCTGTTTACAGTTTTGCAGATGACAGTACCCTTGTCTCCCACTTTAGATAAGAAAAACCCTTACCAGCGACTGAGACTCATCACCGCAGACAGGAGCAGATTACAGCAATTAGACCTGGAGAAAGTTCAAACTTGGGGCGACCGAAATTTGGTCCAGTTCAATGCAGCAAAGACCCAAGCAGCAACGTTTACTAAGAGGGCCAATACAGCGGGCCCTGACATCATTATGGCAGGATCGACCATTCCTTCATCGTCGTCAATCGGGCTGCTGGGTGTCTCGGTTAACAGCGATATGTCATGGCATGACCATGTTGCTAACATCGCAAAATCAGCCTCCCAGAAGCTTGGTGCGCTATTTCGCAACAAAAAACTCTATACACCGCAACAGTTGCTCTTGCTGTACAAAGCGCAAATAAGACCGTGCTTAGAATATTGCTCACATATCTGGGGTGCCGCACCAAAGCATACCATACCCTAAAGCTGCTGGATTCCATTCAGAAGAGGGCTGTGCGTCTCGTCGGCGATCCGGAGTTGACCCGGAATCTGGATAGTCTGGAACATCGCAGACATGTGGCCGAGATGTCTCTGTTTTACAGATACTTTCACGGCAGATGTTCCCAGGATTTGGCCCGCAAAGTCCCGACAGACGGCAGGAGCGCACCAGTTCGTCGTACAACCACAAACACCTAGAACATCGCTTTACCAGAACTCCTTTGTCTGGCGCACTGCATCACTGTGGAACTCACTTCCAGGACATCTGTTTCCCACTAATTACAACCTACAAATATTCAAGAACCGTGTCAATCAACATCTTCGCACACACACCGCTCGTCGAGAGCCATAGGATCTCCCTTTAGTGTGTGTGCCACTGCCATAAAGAAAAAAAAATATCTAAACATCTTTCGTGATGCACATAATTCGACTAACTGAGGTTTCTTTTTGACATCCAAGTATCCATTTATTTGCCACGTTGTTTACATCGCACGCTGAATCTATCTCTCCGTTTTTTTGTAATTTTTAAGTAAAATATCGCAAACTAATATAACAAACTACAATACATATCTATTTGATGATTTAGAATGTGAGTATATAAAGATTATTGGTAGAGACAAATTGGGTAAAATATTTAAAAATTTCCAATATCTAATTATACAACTATTCTGAGCTTGTTTGTCAAAATTTAAATTGTCTCTTTACAGTACACACACACACACACACACACAACAATTAATAAAACTGCCCTTTGTAACATAAAATGGAGCGGCTGCTTCATTCAATTTTACAGTGCTGTAAATATGTAGCCAGAACTGGTTTTGAAAGTACTGTACATTTTTAGCCACCATTTGGAAATAATAAAGGATTTTTGTTATTCAATTTGCATTATATTTTGATTCCCGTTTAATGCAAAATGCAAGTATTTTTCGTCCTCTGGAAAAATGATTGGGTCGCCTAAGCGTTTGGTGGCTAAATATTTAACTCTTATAACCTCTGCTTTTTTGAGTCCTATTATAAAATCATGTCTTGCTTAAGATAAGATTTTATTATTGTCTAGAAATTATTAAGAGACATACAAAAAAAAATCATTCAAGGGTTTTTCCAGTGATCAAATATTTAGTTTAAGGCGTTGAACTGTGTTATATTTGAAGCCAACTAATCACATATATTGGCCTAAAACCTTTTCATAGTCGTAAATTGATTACTTTTATGATAGCAGTACGTTTAGCTGTATTCTTACTTGTTGCTTTAATAACGCCCATACTTATACTGAAAGCCGTGTCCTTCCTTTTTAATTTTTATTTGAGAGTCTTATTTTTGCCCTTAAAAGTTTAAATATATTTATGTAAGAAACTTCTTTTTCATTGATTGTCTTGTAATAATGGTTTTTTAATAATTTTGTTGTCATATTGATTTTATTAACATCAAGATTATTCACGAGCCATGTGCCTAATTGCCCTATCAATATAGTTTTTAAAGATCGTATAAAGATTTTGTTTGCGCGTTGAACGTCATATACTAAACTTATTTTTATTGAGCAACTTTTTACTTTCGACGCAGTTCTATAGACTGTTCATGCGGAAAATGGCAGACATTCTGTTTCTAATTAAACATAATTACCTCATAACAGCTTCCAAGAAACTTTTTCCAATTCGATAAAGAAAAAGTTCTGAAGTCTATATTATATAGAGTTAACTCGAGAGGGAGAACAAGGTTCATTATCCGATACTATCTTAATTTTTATTTTCTGGTAAGGCAACTTGGGCTATAAATTCTTTCCAAATAGACTTTTATGTCATACTAAAACTGTACCTACTTAGATCGTAAAATGTTGGTTCTAATACAATTTTGGTAAGAAAAGTATGTTTCCATAATTAATATGAAAGTTATGCAAAATGAAAGATTGCAGTAACAATTATTATTATTCCTGTAAAAGTTACTGCAGAATAAAGTAACTTGAAGAAAGTTGATTAAACATTTAGTTAACTAACAGGGATTACACCCCAACATAATAAGCAAATTCCATCATATCTATGATATAATTGATAAAAAATTTATAAAACTAATTTTGATTCATTGCCGATTACCAAAAATTTTAGGAAAAGTTAAATTTATCGCGTATATCTGGTTATTTTGAAAAGGTGCACGATTTTTCTGTAAACAAGTATATTACAGTTATCAGATATAGACGAACTGAACTTTTAAGTCTGCTGCTCTTAACATCTTATCGCTGGGTCACATCAAGGTTCATTAGTTCAGTACAAAGACTCGCTTGAGCAGTTTTCGTTATCTCTAACAGAGAGCTACATCCGCCTTATGATAATGACATAGAGCAAGTTGTTTGCTGGTATCGATATTTTTTGTTTCTCTTTTAAATTTAAAGAAGGTGTATATTCGCTTAGTAATCTTATTTATTTACATTTATAAGTTCGGTAAATAAGATTAGCAAACTAAAAAGAGACGCCGTGGATATCATTTGACAATATTACGTTTTCACAAAATAAGGACAAACCCAAGATGAAATGTATAATATGGATTTAGGGGGCGATCATCGGATAAGCAGTATCTGTTGATTAAATGAGTGAGCATTTATGGAATAATAATTATTGTAATAAATATCCTTATTTTGTGAAAACGTGATATTCTCGAATTATTGACAATATTAGTGATGGGTTCGTTAAGCAAATGTATGAGAAGACCCACGGAGCCTCTTTTACAAGTTGGCGGCTGGCAAGAGGAGAAAGGTGTTGAACGTAACTCAGACGAAGTAAATGATTGGCCAGCACACGATGGGCTTCGGAGATACCGCGGAGCTTATAGTGGATTAATGCATTAAAGAGGATAGCATACTGGAGGATAATATTGAGCATGCTCTGTTGAGGACGACTGAGAAGGATTACGATGAACTAGTAAGAGATGTTAAGAGATTAATGCCTGAAGAGGTAGAAAGAAGACTGCTAATTGCGCATCACTGTAAGAAAGCTGCAGAAGCTGGACGGGGTCTAGGGTATGGTTTCTACGGCTTTTGTGCTTGCTGACTACCTATGAAGATTCTGTGGGAAGCTGACGTATTTTCCGACAGCCTAGAAGATAGGCTTTCTAATATAAATTTCCAAACGAGGATCTTCCAATAGAGAGGTTACGAAAATCTTAAGATCCATTACTTTGTTGCCAATAATGGGCAGGATTTTGGAACATTTTAAGAGACGGCAATTCGTTGAATTTAGAGAGGAGAAAGAGTTGGAGAGCTGTTCCAGATATTGATTATGTATATTTTTGGTTATAAAGGTTGCCCTTAATAACGTGTAGTGACCTTCAATTTTGAAAACTGTCAGATAATGGTAGTCTCGTTATGATGAGGAGAGACCTAGGGAGAAAATGTCTTCAGGGTTCCAAGCTGGGACCAAACCTGTGGCCGAAAGGGGCAGAGACGCCGACAAGGAGCTGTTGGCTCACACAGTGTATTCCAGATTCCAGATATATACCATGCATATTTCTGATTATAAAGGATGCTTTTAACAATGTGTATTGGCCTTCAAGTTTAAAATCTTGAAAAAGAGATCTTCCCAGATGCTTAATCGATCCTACCACTAGCTGTGTCCATGAGAGATAGATAACGTATAGTGCCAGTCCCGTTATGATAAGAAGAAATCTGAGGAGAAAATGTCTGCAGGGTTCCAAGCTGGGACCAAACCTGTTGAATTTGATAGCGAAGTGGTTTTGTTAGCTGAAAGAAATAACGAAGCCATCAATGAGCTGTTTAGGAGCTAGTCCAGATATGGATCGTGCATATTTTGAGATATAAAGGCTGCTTTTAACAACGTGAAGTGGTCTTCATTGTTATACACTTCAAATAAAAGAGATCTTCCCATATGCTTATTTGTACCTACTGCTAGCTGTGTCCGTGAGAGACAGATTACGTATAATGCCGGTTCCGTATGATAAGGAGAGACCTAAGGAGAAAATGTCTGCAGGATTCCAAGCTGGGATCAAACCTGTGAAATTTTGTGGCGAGGTGGGGGTCAATTGCTGCATAGTTTCGATGAACTAGAGCAAAGCAGAATACTGGCATGTCTTGATACTAAGCCAGTGCATGAGGCGCAGATAAATAGGGTATTGGTAGAGTCAACCCGTAAGCTACAACTAACATATTATATATGGTATATAAAAAGTCAAAATAATTAGTATTTGGTAGCCGAAAAACGGGAAACCCGACCATAAGGATTGGTAGTCACAGAATACCTCGGCACCAGCAACATAAGTATTTGGGAGTGGTGCTTGATGATAGGCTCACCTTTCAGTCAAGTTCAATGTTATATTCGAAAGGCTAGGATTAGGTTAAAGAGTGCTTTGACCAAGGGTTTTCAGCCGCCCATTGAGGCGTTTGGGAATTTTTTGATGGAGCAATAATGCCGTTGCTATTCTTAATGTGGATATTTTCGAACATAAATTGAATTCCATTAGAGTGCTGGTTACCAGAACTTTATCTAAGACCTACATGACCATTTCTACGCAGGATGCCGTCGCGTCGTGATGACATATATGCAAGCATTGAAATAGATGCTCTACGCGCGAATCTATAAGTAGTACAGAAGGGGACTGGTGATAAACCTAGATGGTATAATCGACCCTAGACTGAGCAAAAATGTTTTCAAGGAACAAATCAACAAGTCAGAAGGAACATTATAGATGTTTTAGCTGAGACAGTGGGAAGCGGCTACTACTGGCAGATCGACTTTCCAGACTTTCCGTAGCATAGAGGGAAGAGTCGCTATTGAGCTCAGGATGAATCGTAAGACCATCCAGATGTTGACTGGATATGATTCGTTTTCAAACCGCTACTGCAAGGTCGGTAGATTAGACGTGGCCAGATGCCTGATGTGTCGAGACAAGGACGATAATCCAGGTCCAGAACACATAATTTTCCGGCGCAAGAAACAGTAGGGGGATGATTATTGAGAAAGACTGGCCAATGGGACCTGCTAAGATGACAAGATTAATACGGTAAGACTGCCTCGACGTGCTGAGACTTATTGTCACTATCTTACGTGCATATTGCCTGTCAAATTTGCTATTTTTGCGTTTATTAAAATGAAACACGCCAGGAACTTAGACCAATCAAACCCACTGGAGATTAATTTTCATATATAACAAATTAGAGAGTTACAGGTACATCTCAGACTGTGGCCGGACCGAAGAAGGGAATCACCCTCTTATCACCTGGCCCCTTATATTACCAAATCTGAAATGGTTCAATAAGTTTGTTAATCAATATTGGACTCAATAAGAAGCACATAAAATTTTTGGCACTGGGCGGCGGCGAGCCCCTTCAGAGGAATCGGTAGTGGGATCCTTTTTCCTTCTATGATACAGTACGAATTAAAAATTCTTAACGGATTACGTGTTTACGATTTAGAATGAGTAAAAAAATATTGGATTCGATAATTAATAGACGCATTTTCGGAATAAAATTGTGAACGTAATCATGAAAGTTATGATACCGTATAAAATAAAAATGAGTTACATGAATATTTGGGAATTGCTCTTTAGACCCCTGCAGCTAGAAAAAGCTTCTTAAAGAAATTATGTAAAATATATTTTTTCTGATTTTTAGTATTTTAATACCAAATAAATGAAGTAATAGAAATACATATTAGTGGTATGTTGCTTTCAATATTCCGTTTTCTTGCATTACCGACACAAACAAAACCCTATTTACATGGAAATTATAGGGTTCAGGCTGAACAAATGGAATTCTGGTACAATTCGTTACGATTATTACTTTCAAAAACACTCAGTAGGTATAATGAAGAGCAATATTAAGAAATACTTTATGCAACCTTGCCTATCGTAAGTCAATATAATTCGTTAAGAATATCCATGTGAAAGACAACTTGGCGTCACAACATATTATCTAATTATCTAAATATAGTAGTATACAAACATAAGCATAAACAGGAAGTAATTCTGTTTTAGAGCACAATCATCCGCACGAAATAAATTCATTATCTCGTCTATTAAACCCTTTTCGGCATCCACCTGGGGCAAATGGAATAATGAAAACCGTGATGTAAATGATGCAAGTGTAGAATAGATAGAAACTTAGACAAGTTATGTAAAAGACAAGTTGGAGCTAATATTTTGGGTTAGTTTGGTAGAACTCAGGCATAGTTATGAATTGACAGCATTCAAATTACTACGTCCCTTATTCCAAACTTCTGCTTGAACACAACATATTACAAAATTTTATTCAAGAAACTGATGTGATGATATCAACTATCATAAAACGCTCGAAGCTAAATAGCTTCAATGCTTGAACATGTTGAGATTTCGTGAAATACATGTTTCTAAAATAATTTATTTTCGTTACATTCAAGGAGTCTTATCGATGATATTCTCTTGTTAACTCAGGTGAAATTAGAGCAGTCGCAAATGGAGCCCGAATGATATGATATTATTTGTTTTATAATATGTGGAGGAAATATAAATTTTAACATAGCATAAGTCAAGGAACTAAAAAAATTTACGATAAGAAATGCTATTTAAGATTTAAAAATCAAAAGCTGGAACCTGCTCAGTGTTCAATATATAAACAAGTTTAGAGAGTGGTGCGGGTTATTCTTTCTCTGCGCATGATGCTGTCTTGGGCTGAAAGCTATGATAATTAATATCTTGGACGCTACAGTTTTAAACAGTTTAGTTATTATTACTTTAAGCTATTATTACTTTTCTTTACTTCTGGCTACTAGACAATTTTTTAACTAGAAAGGTAGTTTTTCTTAATGTTTCCGTCATTACCTAAGCCATAAATAACCAAATAGAGACTTGAGATGAAAGAATCATAACAAATTAACAGTTACTATAGGTCTAAGTGATAAGATTTCCAACAAAAGTAACTTGTTTGAAATAATTAATAGCTAAGCACTTTTTATAAAATATTTAATGCTTTAATAATTACAATTTTATGTGTATTAGTAGCATTATAAGATCCTTTACACAAATAGTGCACTATATAAAAATCGGCCTCTCCTATTGGTCTATCCGCATGGCCCTCCGCTTGCTTCGAGGGCTCAAGAAAAGGAAACTGACCAGGGGCTAACCTAAACTAACCCAGACATACCCAAAATCAAGAAAAAAACGTTTTAGAAACATAATCTTAAAAAAAATAAAAGAAAGCAACGGGGTTTGAACCCGGGCCGTCCAGGTGACACCCACCTATCTAAACCTCTACACCACGAGAGCTCTTGACAGAAATTGATTGCATGACGAAAACATATTGTAATACGAGATGAATCGACCAATAGGAGAGGTCGATTTTTACATAGTGCACTATTTGTGTAATGGATCTTAAAATGCGTATTAGTAGTGGAAAAAATTGTATATAACCACGGTTTAGAAAATTATTATTACCTACGTGTCACAAATCCCTCGTCGCTGATGATCTGCTCGGGATTTAAAATCGACGCTCAGACAATAATAGTGTCTATCTAAACCTTGGTTAATAATATACTATTTCTTTATCTTGTTAAACCATTTCATTAATTATTCACTATTGACCTAAGTCATAATGAACCAATAGATACTTGACACGTAAAAATCATAACACAAATTGACAGTTACCGAACCTACCTGACAAGACAAAATACAAATAATGTTGCAAGCTTTTCAAGCAAAAGTAATTTGATTGAAATATTTAATAAAAAAAAATCTTTCTAGAAGATTCTTTTTTCAATAATAATTTCAGTCAAGTTACTCTCGCTTGAACAGCTTGCAACATTTTTGATAATTAGAGTAATTTCAGGTAATAGGGAATACCGTTTTCGTTTTGTTAAATAACTGGAGAAATAATAAACTTTTTACTCTAAAATTGGGCAAAAGAAAAACTCGATGTATTACCCTTAAGTAGGTAGCTTATATTCAATTTCGATTAGAAACCCGTCAATTGAATTTAGAAAAAAACTTTCGAATCAGTCATTTTTATGTGCTGAACAAAAGTGAATGATAATATGGAATAAGTATACGGGGTAATATAGAATACAGTAAATCATAAAAAGAACGGAACGAAATTGAGTTTAATTTAACAATTTAACAAAAAAGCAAATAAGCAATAAGCCTGACCTATTGGCAAACATTGCAAACGTAGATATTGATTTCACCCATTGTGTGTTCTTACTCACTATAAACTAGCAAATTGATTGCGACTAACAAATGATGGCAAGGAGATATCAGCACCAGAGAAATTTTCAAGAACGAGTTCAGATTGACATTCTGAAGATGACGTTGATGGTAAACGATATTTTTGCTTTTTGTTGGTAGAAACTTTTACAGCAGTTGGACGAACTTCATTGACTATCCTTTTGGTAACTTCATTACGCGGAAGATTGATAGACTGAAATTCTGAAGATGATGTTGATCGTAAAAGCTGTTTTTGCTCTTTCTTGGAAAAATCTAATAGATAACTTGGACCGCTACATGACTACCCTTTTGCAACTTAACGCCATAGACTGCTCTAACCCGTCTTTATTGGTAGTGAAGTTACTTTTACGCGACTAGCTTGTCTTCCTCTTGTGCCAATTTTCTTTTTTAGTTGTGGTATGGGCCCGACATCTTTAGGGAAAATGATTGATTGTTTACAAAACTCTGGTTCTTTATTTATGATTTAATCTGCTTTGACATGAAATGGCACATGTTCGTTGTTCTGCTCGGCTAGCAAGTCTCCATCGGAAAAAAATATCCTGCCGAATTGGGTATATGCCAGTTGTACTGAATCCTTTTAATGGTCCTTCACTCTGGACTTTCATATATGCTGTTTCAAATAAATAATCCCCCTTTCGTCCGGCATTTGAGCTTGGGTATAATTTACATTGCTATGCGTACGAAGTCTAATCAAATTAATAAGATGAAAGGGCATTCAAGTATTCGGTCACTCAGTAGCAGTCGCAGCCAATATAATGCATGTTCAGATGTATTTATTAAAATCATTTTAAAATATATTGTACAATGATTCTTATGCTTGTTGCAATGCTGTATAAAAATTAGACTATCATTAAAATATATTGATTCAATTTATAGTTAATTGTAATAATAAAAATATATGTTTTAGGACAAATCGTGGACACTGGAGAACTTCTAACTCTAGAGAAGAGAGCGAAAGATACTCGTATTCTCTTAGAGTTTTTAGACAAATTATCCGATGAATGACAGTTCTTTTAGCTACCTCCGGGCAAGGACATAAGAGCTGCTGCCACATAAAACCTTGAGAAACGAGGCATTACAGAACGTAAGATATAATAATATCATCATAAATGGCCCATATATCAACTACAATTAAAAAATTGAAAGATCTTCTAGCATAGCAGTTCTAAAAAATAACATCAAATTTAACTTTTATGATCCTTAATTAACTTACGTACTTGGGGACACTTCACAAGAGACACAATGTTCAGATTGCTAATTATCACTTTTAAAACTAAAATTTGTACACATCATTTACCATGCCACAAAAAAAATAGCAAAGCATATTTCACTCAACGCATTTCCTTCTATAATTCATTTTACATTTCATAGAATTTGAATTATTTCCACATGCCAATTAAAAGTAATTTAATAAAATGTACTAGTTATATCTGAAAATTTAATTATATGTTTCCGTCATATCATTATGTTGTTTTCTATCAAAATAACAATATAAGAAATGTATTATTTATTTTAGAGATTTTACTAGTAAATTTTATCATATTTTAATTGGATGTAATAAAATCCAAATAAAATTTTGTTCTAAAATAAAATGAGCGGCTAATATTTAATTAGGTAGGTACTTTAAAATTCACATCGTATTTCCAGTGCCACTCGGCAATGCATTACCATGTATATGTTTTCGCTGAAGTATGACATCAGGGATTCTATAGAAAAACGTAACGTTTTTAGGCCAAGTATCTAAAAATGTGGTTTTTATGCTTTACCTCGGTATTCTATTATAAGACCTACAAGCCGAGCGTCAGAGGTTAAACATTGTGTAATTTCAACTTTGCCTACATGGCATAGCCGGCAATCTACAAAATTAATACACTTTATTATCGAACTTAACTAAATAATATATTCAATTTTCAAGAAATATTACAGGTCTCTATATTAATATACCATTAAAAACTCATCGCGCCGCGCGCTTCGCTCGCTCCAAGAGAAAAACCAACAGCTACTAACCCAAACTAACCCAAACTAACCAAAGGCCTGCCCAAAACCAAAGAAAAAACTTTAATTTAAGACAGTGCCTAGAAGCTACTCAGCAATGTATAGCATTCCTAAGTGTCCTATGAAATGCCTAGGTAAAGCGTAAAATACAAATCATGATTCATCCTAAAGGATTCAGGCATTCTATATAATGTCTAGGCATTCTATAAAACGACTGAATATAACGTCAGTCAGTGAGATATAAATCAAATAGTTGTGAGTACACGCACCAAAAATTAAAAAGAAGTAAAAAAGTAAAGTATTTGCGATGTAATCTACATTAACTGAAAATTGCGATTTTCTGTAGTTTTAGATTTGCAAGGCCCATTTTATAAACTAAAATCCAAATAGACATTAGATTTAATAGTATACATATGATGGTACACATGTTTAACGCTTAACTGATATTAATTTATTTGTTAACTTATTTTTAATACTATACCAATATTCTTATGTGATATGATAATGAGTTGGTAAGTAAGTTATAATTGTAACTTAATATTTATATGATTCCTTAGAAATTATGGTTCAATAAACAAGATGCAAATTCAGTGGATCACCCGCGATAGGTTTGTAATAGAATTTTGAGAATACTTTTGATATTTCTGTCCAGCCAGCTGTCTTCTGGGTGGTTTGTAATGTAACTGCTATTCTTGAGCTGCTGAAGTTGCCTCGTGTCGCGTGCTGCGTGCCCCAAAGATTTCCGTGTTATACGGCTGGCTTTTAGTATTGACTTGACTCATCTGCTAATGGTTTGACTGCTGGCTGGGTGATAGGGCTTTTTGTGAGTTTAAATTTTCTTTGATTTTGTTATTTATGGTGTCGATTGCATCTGCAAAGGCAACGATCTATTAGCATATTTACCGTATCTATGAATGCTGTAATTTCTGTTTTTGAACAGAAAAATAGGTATGTTCACTACCTGCAACTGCAATTGCAGAGAGTGGAGGGTACGATCGATTGTATCTGCTAATAGAACGACCTATTCACCTTTTATTGACTGGGAGCACCTTTTTCCTTTTGCGCGTTCTATGTAAGTCTCTAATAGTGTGACTATACATAGTTCAGGCTGACTAATAAAATAAGGTAATATCAAATTTCTTCTTTTTTTTTAAATATCCAAATTAGAGAAAGTGCAGATTTGTGTTAGTTCATGGTAAAGTAGGATGACCCGGAAGACAATTGAATGTTTAGAAACTCAAGAATAAGTTTACGGTTATTGTTATATATTTATTGGTGCTTAAAAAACCAGAATTTCTCACATTTATTGCAAATATTTCCGTATTGTTTAAGGGTGCTATCTATCAATGAAGAAATAATCACTTTTATGGCTTTATTACATACGCTTTGCTGTAGAAAAGCTCTCTGTTTCCATAGAATTACGCCTATACTCTAGATCAGCTTCCTTATTGTCTTTTGATTTATGAAACGTAAATATAGATGTTTTTGCCTTCACACCATTTCGAAATAGCTTTTGTTATACTATTTACTTTATTGAACCGTACACTACCCATTTTGTTTATGCTCGATATAGCCGTTGCATTATCAATTTAATAGGGTTGAGAAGGTTTTTTTTTTAAGCATTTGAAGCCGAAAACTGTTTTAAGTTCTGGATGTTTATGTGAATGCCACAGTCTTTTCCGTTCCAAAAAACCCTCGTGATTTTTCCCATTACAGAAAACGCCCCAATCGGTTCGTGCATGACTCATCTGAAAATATTTGTAAAGAAAATTTATGTTGAGGAAAACTTTAATCAGACATCATTAAGTTTTTTAACCATGAATTCAAATCTTCTTCCATTGTGAAAGTTATCTTAATCTTTGAGACATATTTCCTATTGTTTAATTTTAATGCTTATATATAAATATATATATATATATATATATATATACAGGGTGTTCCGGTGATCATGTTACAAACTTCTAGGGTAGATAAAACACACGAAAATAAGAAAAAAAGTTCACGTGAACATGGGTCCGGAAACGCTTCTTCAGGGAGCTAGGGCCCTTCGAAGATAACCTTCAAAAACTACTCTTCGTTTTTTAGCTTCGGTACTACTGCAGCTATCGCCACCAATTTTGAAACATGAAATGTAGTTGGTAGGTTCATCAATTTGAGCCTTCCGGACTTTGTCACCTTTTACCAGGGGCGTACAAACCAGGGGGGTATTTGGGTAAATTTGACCCTTTTATGTGTAACCAGCCATACCGTACAGCTGGCCAAGCAGCAACTAGTTTTCCGACGAGCTGTGCAAATAATCTGATTTTACAGTTATTCTTTTTCCTAATGTTTTGTACGTCTTTATAAATTATTTCCCTTTTCTCTTGAGTTAAGGCTATTGTTAACCCTAAAAATGGACATTGTTGCGCGGTAATAACTACGCTTTTTCCGGAATTAATTATTAATCCTAAATCTTGTAATATTTGTGTAATTTTATTTATACTTTTAAGTAATTCCATTTTGAATTACCAATAACTAGCCAATCGTCTAAATGGAGTACAGTTTTTATGTCCTTTAATTTTACATATCTTACAACTGGTTTCAGAAGTTTTGTGAAAAGATATGGAACGCACTGTACATAAACCAGATGAGACACAATTAAACTGCTATAGCACGTTGCAAAAATCGAACCTTAAAAACTTCTTATGACTACTGTGGATTGGAATAACGAAATATGCATCTTTAAGATCAATTTTCCCGAGAATGCGTAATTTGAAATTAAATTTTGTGCCGTCCTGTAGTCTTCGAGTTTAAAATGGGATGCTGTCATATACCTATTTAAGTTTTTAACTTGACGTAAATCGATATTTCCCACTGAGTGAGTACGACGATAGGAATTCGCCATCCACATTCCTCGACAGCCACGATTTTTAAAAGTTCATTAATCGCCGATTGATATTTGGCGATTTCACAGTTCTTAGACCTGAATTTATAGTCAAATCCTGAGGCTTCCCTGATTAAGGAAACATTAGAATAGGGTATATTTAATTATTTGACAAATCTGTCAGGTCTATTCTAAGATTCTGAGGCATGCTTAAGGTCTAAGGAAGCCTCAAGAAACAACCACAAATACGGCCCTTAATGTCGCAACGTACTTTGCTAATCTGCAGTGGTGTCCTTGAAGGGGATTTTAAAACCTTGTACCCACGTTATTGTTGAACTGTTTATATTTAATTTCTGTCAATTTTGTACGTATAATATTAGTTCAGACGGTTGGCTAATTTAAATTATTGAAAAGGAGGGCTAAAACCCACGGACTAGTTGTTTCTGTAATTGATAGAAGTAGTTGTTTTGGCGTGCAGTTGCAGGATTTAGTACAGTTTCTACTTCAAGATTTAATTTTGGTGGTCTGAGGACATTGCAGTTGGCGGATACTTCTCTATCACTCTGTTTTTTTTTAATTTAGTCCCTTAAATAAGTAATTGTTCCATCTAAAAACTATCTGGGTATGTAGTTGTTTCTGATGCTGGTAAGTCTCGATTCGAATGAGTTACTTCCTCGGCTAGCATGACAGGATCTTCTAATGCATCTGGAAATGCAAAAGAATTTTCTTGGTTTTGCTACTTATGGTATCGATTGCATCTGCAAATGCAACGATTTATTAGCCATATTTACGACATCTGCAAATGCTGTAATTTTTGTTTTTGAACAGAAAAATAGCTTCATGAATATATTCACTACCTGCAACTGCAATTGCAGACAGTGGAGGGTACGATCGATTGTATCTGCTAATACAACGAGCTCTTCACCTTTTTGCGTGCTGCTTAACCTTCGTTATGCTATCGACTGCATCTGCAAATGCAACGATTTTTTAGCATATTTACAGTATCTGCACATACTGTAATTTCTGTAACGTAAGGAAAACGGGATATGATGAATCATAGACAAGAACTTGCATGTTGTCTTCTTATGTAAGAGGGTTGCAATAGTATGGTGGTTACTTGTTTATGTATCTGCAAATACATAGCACTATACCGTTTTATTTTTGTCGGTACATATATCCTTTACATCGGCAAATGTAGGGATATAGTGTGCCTCTAACATAATATACCTACTGGGGTGGAGGCGTTTGAGGCCCTTCACATCTGCAAATGTGAAGGTCAATTTTAGTTAAAGTTATTCGCATCTGCAAATGCGAACTTGTAAATAGGCATTATTATTATTTATTAACATCTCCTGCAAGCAATGTTTACTCCAATTTTTTCCTCACCGGCCGGCTCATATCAACATGAATTGTTTACAATTAATTCGTTCCGGTATTATACATCGATTCGACAAAGCCGAACGATAACATTCCGAAAATTTATGACGAGCGGCAAAACTCAAAGTTGCGATCCAAAATACTGCGCGCGATGAGACACGAATCCATGTCTCTACGTTCTAGCAAAATTTCTATTAATTTACCTTTTTTTCCTAATTTTGGATTGGCTTTGGGTTCTGTTGATTGAATAATACCCAACTTGGGATTTAGTCGCGCGTAAATTATGAGTCAGCTTGCCTTTGTGGCTAGTTTTTAGGGGTTAATTCCATGAGAAAAGGGCACTCTTAGACTCACTCAAAACATTTTTAATACAGTAATAACAATAATTATGTACATAGTCCTTATTCCCTAAGACAGTGTTTTTGAACACTGGTATTAAGGATATGCATTTAATAATAACAGTATGATTTTTTATAAACTCTCTAGTATTGTGGCTATGAATATCTCTTGAAAATATAATGTTAATATTTGATTTTTGAGTTTTATTTATTATTCTGTAGATAAGTTTATTTTGTTCATACTCTTAAATTCTCATATAGATCTACAGTATCAGTCAGTGGATCATAATTAAATATAACTTTTAGAAAATTGTTTTGCAATATTTGCATCGAATTGTAGTTTATTATGGTCCCACATGTGCCCCCTACGGGGATCAAATATCGAAAACGTGATAATACGAAGACATTATAAACATTTTGTTTCTATTTTTTATGTTCATCTTTATATGGTATAGAAGTTTTACTCTATGTAAAACATTAATACATGTTATTTTTTAAGTAAAAAATTAAGGGTTACAAGTGTCATATTTATTCATAATACTACAGTTTAGTATTATACACATTTAGTTTGCTTTTATACGAGAGATAGTTTCTGTTTTTATATATCTAAGATAACCAGGTATTTTTATATTTTTGAAATTTTGGCATATAATCTTATATGGACTCACCCCCTGATTTGCTTCTTACGATGAATATTTCCCCCTTTTTTCGCCTCCTTTGCGACGCAAACGCTAATACTCTCACTGTCTTGAAATACGATTTTTAGGCATTTTTCTTCATAAAGCCAAAGGAAAGATCCGATTTACGGATCTTTTCTACTTGTCACCGAACGGTACAAAATTGTAACGACGCAACAGGGCGACGAGCTCGAGCGACCGAGCCTGGGACGGCTGAATCATCATGTTTTTGACAACTTCTTTAAAATTTGTACCGGTTGGTATAAAATTGCATACTACAAAGTGTAATGAGGGACGGCGGAGATGCGAAGGATAATCACCGCCATATATGGCGTTGATGATGTACAAATTTGTTAATACGTCAGGTTTCATGCTGCTTCTCTTTAAAATAGTTTATCAGGATATTTTGATGTGAATGTCGAGAGCTGTCGACCTAAAGCCGATACGGTCATATCTAGAAAGAGCTTCAATAGTACTTGCGTATTAGGGTGGGTCATTTTTGTATGTAGCAAAAAATATTGTGCTTCCGAATTCTAATAATAAAGATAGTATAATAGTAGAATTTAACCCTTTTAAGACGGTATTCTCAATATTAAAAAAGTAGAAAAATTTTTAAGATGTGTGTAATTTATCCAGATTATATCTAAGGTTGGTTATATATATTTTTTATTGGTAAGCTGGGATAATATGTCCCAGCAGTTCTAAAATAGCGCAACCTATCATAAGTTGAACAAATAATTTATAGCAAAATATGAATTAATTTTACATATGGAAAGGGGTAAAATCGGCTTCCTTTGACCTCAGAATTATGTGGTAAGATTTTATAGAGACCTTTTAGAGACACCCTGTATTATATTTTGTATTTATACTCACTGAAATAATATGCTACTTTGAATAAAATTAAATGCACGCAGAATATTATTGACTCAAGTATTTACAATAATGTAAATAGTTAGTGGTAGTGATGGATGACCACTATAAAGATGCTAATAGAAAAACCACATCAAGGATGATGTACGAGAGTAGTTAAAATATTTGAGCGGCTCTACTACAGATTCACTTTACCTTTACGAGAGGCAGATCGATTTTGTCAGGTATTTGCGGATGTTGATACTGGGCGATTACTTGAACTTTGGACGAAAGGTATATCAATACATGCCCTCGTACATGCCATGTCATACGCGAAGGATTATCCAATTAAAAAGGTCAGAGTTTAGTAAAGTAGGTACTAATTGAAATCAATAAAAGCTTATTTAGCATCACTATAGATTTCAGCAAAACGTATTTTAATTTTGTTAGGATAACGGAGTATGTAACTCTCGGTAGGTAATGATAAATAACCTACGCTGCATGGAATAATTAATTTCATATCAATAATCCCGTTTCTCAAAAAAAACGCAATCCGCAATGGAGCAAATGACAATTAATACAAAATATGTGATTTTAATGAGGTAAATAAATAAAATTAATTTCAAATATATGGAAAATTATGATACGTTATGAAAGTGATACATTTATTAAGAAAAGTTTCAGCAAAAATTCACCAACAAATATCAGTTGGAACTAGAAAATTTTATATTCTTTGTACGGAAATTCCTGCTAGAAATTGTCTTCCTCAATATATTCTGTAACGAATCCTCATAAGTTAATTACGACCAAGAACGAGAGAATTCTGTCCCTTTAGTTAGTGGCAAAGCCTTCCTAAATAAATTACTGAATTTGGAACTCGACTAGGTGACCGGCGAGGCCCATTGAATACATAATCAAAGGGCCTTCGTCAGAAGAGATTTAAAGTTGCTTGTTCAATTTAGGCCGATAAATTTTGGTAATTAATTTTGGGTAACATCCCATTTATGGAAAATGGTCGGTAACGAGGGGGCAAGATGTACTAAATTTTCTCGTAGATTAACCATAAATATGACCGGTAGGTAGTGCTATTAAGATTAGTTGCTCAATTAACTTCGTTATCGGATGAGCCTTTTTAAAATAACACTTAAGCTTTAACAGAGTGACCTACTATAGAGTATTAGAAGCATTTTATTCGAACGGCTTTCAGGAGAGTTTTTACTAAAATATACATTTGGAAGATAGAGGATTCCTATAATGTTAAGTACTGAAATACTACTGGCTGGAAAATTAAACTGACTAGCTATTGCAAAAAATTTTTTCTGTTACTTACCTTTTGATGTACGATATACCATGTAATACCGTGTAAGTTAAAAAAATTTAAAATACAAATATTATCTAAAATATTACTGTTAAGATGCGAATAAATGTTCATTTTAAAGGTGTGAAACTCATGGAACAGCTGCTGACTAAAGTAGTGACTTCATACTATAGGGAAGTTTATATGATTTGCAACAGTGTAGTTGAGTGTACTAATTGAAAAACAGATAGATAAGAGTTAAGAATTGCTTTACACTCTGCAATAATACTACTACATTATTTAATAAGCAGTTAAGTTGTTGTTTGGAACCTTCGAAAAAATGCAGTACAATGCAATTTTATCCATATTTATTTAACATTTAGCTTGTTTTCATGCTGTATTTGTTTGTCATAATAAAGCCATCAAAGTCGATATTTTGCTTTGAAATATTTCAAAAATAATACTAAGATTGTAAAGTTTGTACAACACTGATCAGAGTCAAATAAATAAATGGTAAGTTACGATGATAAATGGATTCTGACGAATGTATTAAATAATTATTTAATGCTCCCGCGCGGCCAGAATGTATAACTATGAAATATCACATTCAAATAAATGTTCATGGGTTTTAACAGGCCACAAAATTTCGAAATTTGACATTTCCGTGCATTTAATTTTCGCACCAAATTTATCTGGTTCATGCGGGCTAATAAATCCTTAAAACATGCGAAATATAATTATTTACGGTAATATTTGCAGCAAATTGGGGATAAAGCACGCGTTAACAAACCCCTTGGGTGCATCTGTTTTTAGCGAAATTTTAAAATTTTCTATATAACAGCAAATATATGACAACATAATGTATCGTACTATTGTTTTTGTACTCTTTTACTTGACTAATCACTTGTTAATTAACAAGACTAGTTACCTAATTTAAGGGTAGAAACTAGCAATTATTTATTTTTAGAGAGAAAAATTAGTGAGGGTTTAAAAAATTTATAAGGAATTTGCAATTTTGTTACATAATTTATGAAAAAATACTTAACTTTAGATCAATGATATAAGTATGCTGGCATTCAATAGATTTGTCACTCTCTACCGTATTGTGTATTTCTCAGCTCATGGTAGCTTTACTTTGGCTAGAATCGCCTAACAGCAGATCGGGCAAGAAGCTCGTTTAGGACATAAATTTTGGTACCTCATGTAGCGATGTACAAAATATAATAGAAGAAGGACACGGAGCTGCTTAAAACGCGTTAGCTTTTTGATTATATATCTTCTATTTCAGATGAATTCTGCGTTTATGATATGGATACTGAAATGGAGTCTGCCGGTGTACAGATACATTTTTTAAAACAAAATTATAAATAGGCAAAGTAGCGATTTATTTTTAGTATTTATATAAAACATTTTAATTTATTGGACTACTATGATATGGTTTATATGATTAAAGGTTTTAAATTTATTAATAAATATAAATGAATATTTTTTGCTATTATTGCCATTTTTTCTTGGACAAACTATCAACGTCGCAAATTTCCCATAAGTCTAAAATTAATGAACATTTTCTTTCTTTAAATTAGGTAATCATACTTTCAACTAAAGTGGTTAGTTAAACAAGAAAAGCATACAAAAATTCAATAGAGCAATATATTTATTTACATGCATGCACTTTTTTTTATATGTTTTACGCCTAACTCCTGAAGACCCGACTTTCATGTACAGATGCAAGAAAACCAAGAGATTTATATGGCATTCTCATAACATAATCACATAATATTTGAACCTTCAATGAAAGTATAAGTTTAACCTCAGTTTGATATAACCAAGATAATATTACCTTGCCTGTATGTAGCTCTTATTTCATGATTATTATTATTTTAATAATTGCATAAATTAAATGTAAAACTGCAATTGTTTTTCTATTTCTTCTCACCTGAAGTGAATGTGGATAAATTCATAATACTAATTTCAGCTTGACATCTATTTTGTCCAAAATGTTGTTCATTTTCTCTTCTTCATCTCTAACAATCAACCTTGTTCACTCATTTTAGGATTTTACGTAACTAAACAAAAAAAATATAGCAACAACAGCATTTTAATGCAATCAAAATTAAAGCAGGTGAAATGCGCAAATTGTTTGGACTATTTGATTACCATCCAAAAATAGTCAAAATGTCTGTACTTGAATTGAAGGACGCCTAGAAAATTACTGCTCGCCCGTCTGATGGTTATGAATGAGTATTATTGACTCTTATTGGATTAAATCTAGTAACTATGAATTGTCAAAATCGCAAAATTCAAATTTCCTCATTTAGAAAAAAGGAAGGGGGCTTCCTTAGATTATTCTAAGATATTACACACTCGGGATCATGACATTCTGTAAAAAAAGTATTTTATTACTCAAACATTTAGTTTTTCAGAGCCAATTCACTTTACGAAGTCAGAGCATTGTCTCAAGTGTTACCACAAGGCACTATTGTGTTAACACACAATCAAAGGAAATCATTTTTAAGGCAACCGAAAATAAGTTTAACAATGCCATAAATATTAAGGTACCTCGTAGAAAGTGTTTCTGAATTGACAATATTCGTTTCAGTTAAGACGTACTCATGGGGCAGATATTAAGTTTACTCGGCGAAGCAACAACATATCTATAATAATTAGTAACACAAAACGTATTTGAAGGGTAAAATAAAATGAATTTATGGGTTTTAATAATGATTCAAAATCCTTTTCACTCTTATATTATTTAAAATAACCTTATGACCGTGTACCAAATACGACATATATTGTTATCATAAATTAGTTAGTCCAAAGAATGTTGTGTTTTGTATTTCCCCAGCAAAATTGAATGTCCTTGCATTTGTAGTTAAAAGCTAAAAAAAGTTTACTTCTCACGGGATCAAGCATTGGGATTTGACTAGGCCGAATTATGGTCCACGTTTCGATAAAATTATTAATCTTCATTTCCGAGAGGCTAAGAATATTAGAGAAAAAAAAAACTCAACCAAACTTGAATATTGAAATTATTTAGTCAATGTCACTTTAGGGTAAGGTACAAAATGCCGTATCTCCTGCATTAAAGGAGACAACCATCAAATGTTCCAAACAATAAGGGTCGGAAAACTGCCGAGGATCGCCAGAGCAATCTTGGAGCCACTGCTGAGAGTGGCAGCATGCGAGACAAAGGTGACAGAATGTTGAATAAGTGGACTTCTGTTCTATCGATAAAAATGCTGTAGCCAAATCTACTTCAGAAATCAAAATTTTTTAAGTCAGATATTGTGATGGGAGTTGCCTTTTTAGAGCAGTGAGCTTATACTTATATGACTACGAAAACTACCACAAACAACTACGAAAAGACTAACTGAAATACATAAGCCAAAACTGGTGAGAGCTTCCAGAACTTGCGATAATCGAAGAAAAGAGTATGCATACATATGGATGGAGAAAACAACCACATATGGAACAAAACTTGAGATACTTACTCTCTCTGAAATTTAAAAGCTCAATTTTTGCATCTAGGTACCACAAACAACGGAGAACGTGATTGATTTAAATACCTTTGAAGGGCAAACCAAAAATAATAAATAAGAGAAAACATACAAAGACAATTTATCTACTACTGATTGGCAATCCTAAAGCAGGACACATTGATCTACTCACACCATCAATGAAAGATATCGATGAACCTAAAATCAGTCATCAAGAAACTCGGTAAAACGAAATGAGGTACAACGTTACCATGGAAATAGATCTCCTGATTAAAATAAAAAAGACCAAGCTACGTATCAAGTAACTGCTCGAAATGCTTTGCTGGGACAAGAGGCAACCACCAAGGCAGGACCAATACGACAACGCATGACATGGAATGATGAATTGAACCGCACTGCCAGGCCCTGTTGCTACCTTGCAACAAAGCTTGAGACATAACAACGGAATGTCGCTCAGAACTACACATACTTTTTTATTGCAGAATACCCAGATCTAGCTGAAGTTGTCACAGAACCAATATCCTGAGAGCACACATAGTAAGGCTAACGCAGTAGATTAGTACTGGTCACAGTTTTGAAGCGCGACAGTTCAAATAACATCACTGATATAATCTTTAATAAACAGCAAAAACAATAAGGTCACCAGCATAGAGCCCTAGGGAATCCTTATGTCCATCTGGCATAAACACCTTTATTTTCCACCAAGACCTGTCTACCCACCAGAAACGATTCTGTTAGTTGAAAAGTGTTTTCTCTCAAGCTATCTTTGGAAGGAAAAAGTGTTGCTCTAGGCGGTCGAAGGTCCATGACAAATCGAAAAAGAGCCACGATTCATACTCCTTTTCATGTATATTTTTAAAGACCAACTTCAACTGCCGCTGCACTCTCCTTCGTCTTGCCCAAATAGAAACCATGCTGACAGTCCGTCATAATTTTATAAGCATCAAGAAAGTCGACTATTCTGTCCTACATTAATCGTTCTAAAACATTGGGAAGAATATTAAGCAAAGTGTTGGGGTGATAATTGCCCTGACATGATGCGTCCAACAAGTCCCAATTTGAGAGCTGCAGGGAATTCTTCTGTTTCAAATTCAGCGAGATACCTTAGGGGCACCGAAAGACTCAATTTTATTACTTTTATAATTTTTATTTAAAAATTTTGGGCCCCTCCACTTGTTTGTTTTGTAGTTTATTTATAATATTTAGAATTTCATTTGTTTCGATATTCTTGACGCTCCTTGGTAGCATACAATATTGAAATTTTTTATCCCCAATTCTGCTATTTAAGGTAATTTCTGTAATTGTGGCCAAAATTTTCGGCAAATATTTTAACTAGTATAAATGGCTCAGGGATAATAATATTATTTTAGGAAACTTCGATTTTTTGTACAGATTTACTTCTAGCCAAGGTGTCGTTCACGAGAATTCAAAGCGTTTTATGTTTGTTACTAGTCTCCACAACAATTTTATTATACTATTTGGTTTCGTTAAATTAATCATAACGTTATGTTCCTGTTTTTTCAATTTAGGTAAATCTAAAAGATCACTATCTCTAAGCACTTCGTAAAGAACTGCCTGCGCTAATCCCGCTATATTTTGCAAATTTATATTCAATGGTTTTTTGAAAGAATAGATAAAATATGTGCAAACATCACGAGAGTACTCTAGTATCTGTATCAAACAACTAATATTTAAGAATCATTTCTCTCCCTGAATAAACTGTAATATCTGTATGTTATTATTAATCCATAAAATTCATTGTTTTTTGAAATGTTCAGGATATATTAAACTTTATTACCTCACAAATTTGAAACACGAAATTCCCAAGTAATAACATAAATTGGACAATTCTTCAAGATAATATAATTCGAAATAATGTTACGTATATTAATATAAGTGTCCCTTTATTTTACCTTTCATAACATAGTAATCTAGGACTCGGTTATTCTCTTGAACCATTTGACACCACATTTAGTTGATAGCTTTCACCGTCAAAGTGCACATTATACAATTTCTGTAGCAATGAAATAAATATATGAATCTTAAACGCGGTAAATAAAGAAAGCAAATCAGAAACGAGTAAAAATTGGTTGATTATGTTATTAGTAATTGCACTTTATTTATTAGTTTCGCAGTATATCAGATGTAAAAATTATTGAGAAAAATTAAGGTGGAAAGGCAGCTCGAATCCAAATATATTTTTGCACGTGAACAAGCTTTCAAAAACATACTTTTAAATAGAATAATTGCTCTGATTTGTTTGGAAATGTGTAATTAGATATATGGTAAATATTTATTCCAGTTTATCCTAAATAACTTAACTTTTGATCAGTCATAAGAATACTTTCAAAATAATTTTCTTAAAATTGGTGACACAGTAAATAAGAATTATTTAAGAATAAATAAGAATGAAAAATTGCTGCTATTGTCGCTGGATTACTAAAATTGTTGAGACTTCAACACTTTTTTAATAAATGACTTAAATTTAATATTAACAACCCTAGGCAATTATTCAGTTGTCATTTTGCTGCATCCTAAATTTTGTTATGAGTAAACAGTTTTATCTCAAGCTTTTATCTTGAAAATAGTTATAAAAGCTAGCTTACCAAGATCATAAAAGGTAGGCAGAGAAATAGGTAAATATTAACTGCACTGAATATTAACCAGAGAAGTGCTTCGAAAGCACATAAAATTGTCTATACATGTAATCTCTGCAAACAGATCACAATTTATTTAAATCAAATACTAAACTATTAACACACAAATCTCATGTACAAATATCTCAGATAGAAACATACGTTTGATAATTCTTAAGAGCAATAGGTATACCTTCAAATAATGATGTTAGATGTTATGGTAATGTGACGTTTCCCTATATATTATCTTTCATAATATATTAATGTATGACTCCCCTATTCCCGGCAGATTAATAAAGACGGGATTTTTCAACACAGTAAATAAACACAGTTAAAAAAAAATGGTATCACTACTTATATTAGTAGCCATAGCGCTGTATTTGAGGCAACTCATAGAGTTCGTTGTCATTTTGCTGCATACTGAATTTTGTTATGAACAGTCATTGGGCCAAGCTTCTATTATCAAAATAGTTGTAAAAGCTAGAGTACCAAGATCATAAAAGATAAGCAGAGATATGTAAATATTCACAGCACTGAATATTAACCAAAGAAATGCTTCGAAAGTACATAAAATGGACATAAATGTAATCTATGCAGGCAGTTCACGAATTATTACAATCTTATACTAAAAAACTATTAACACACAAATGTCAAGTACAAATGACTGAGGTAATAATATAAATGTGATAATTCCTAAAAGCAATATACCTTGAAATATGGATGTTATAATAATGTGACGTTTCCCTTTATATTATCCTTCATAACATATTAATTTATGACTCTTCTATTCTCTAGAGAACACTTGACAGCAAATTTACTTAATTTAGCTTTCAGCATCTCATATTGTATGTCGATATTATAAAGTTTCTGCAGATTATTAGATCTGTGAGTTTTGAACACAGTAAATAAACACAGTTAAAAAAGTGCATCACTGCTTATATATTGGCCATAGCGCTGTATTTATATATCTAAGCGTAGTATAACAAATTTCAAAATTGAGAATGACCGACATGAAGAATCCCTCCTAGTTAAGATAACCATAATAGTTTTAAATTCTGTAAATTTTGTTATATTTCTGACCTATTTCTTCATTCTTTGAAGTAGATTTACGAGGAAATGGTTTGTCTGGAAAAATAGATAAAAATATAAAAATGGGCGTTCTCGAATGTATGTATTATACAACTTAGATTTAGGAATCGATTATTCATGACATTTTATTATCTGTATATTATCGCTAATGGTTCTTTCAGCGCATATGATTCATTGTCTAACAAAAAGTTCATGATACATTATACTTTATTAGCCAATAAATTTGGAATAGGAATATAGTCAAATTTGATAATTCTTTAAGACAATATATCTACAAATTTTGATGTTGTATTAATATGAGATTTTTCTTTATTTTACATTTAATGTCATATTGCTTATTCTCTAGAGAACACTTGATATCAAAATTGTTTGCTTTAGCTTTCAGCGTCTTTTATTTTATGTTAAGTCAAAAATAAGAAATTTCTCTAGCGGGTTAACAGAGATGTGAGTTTTGAAAACAGTAAGTAAATAAAGTATATTGCATTGCTGCTTATGTTATTAGTAGTGGAACTATATTTATAAGTTTTACCCCGGTTATAACAAATTATAAAATTGACGTGAAAAGAAAGGTTTCATCAAAAAAATAATAATAAAAGTAAGCAATCATTAAAAAAATCACTTCTAAGTGGAATTATAATAATGTATTTCAATATTCTAGAATCAAATTTGGAAAGTATTTACCCTATTTAGAGAAAGTCTGACAGGAATTTGGTCCAGTTCAATGCAACAAAAACCCAAGCAGCCACGTTTACCAAGGAAATCTTTACGGCGGGCACTGACATCATTATGGCAGGATCGCACATTCCTTCATCATCATCAACAGAGTACTGGATGTCTCGGAGTCTCGGTCAACAGCAATATGTCCTGGCATGACCACGTTGCTAACATCGTAAAATTAGTCTGGCGGTAGCTTGGTGCGTTATTTCGCAACAAAAAAGTATACACAGCGCACCAGCCGCTCTTGCTCTATAAGGCGCAAATAAGACTGCGCTTAGAATATTGCTCGCACATATTGGGTGCCGCACCTAAGCACACCCTAAAGCTGTTAAATTCCAGAGCAGAACCGTGCGTCTCGTCGG
>MU182216.1:249723-339198 GCA_016904865.1 Pissodes strobi
AAGTGCGAGTAGTCTATTATTTTTAATATCAATCTATTATTGTCCCATAAAATATCATACAAACAATGAATTCTAAATGACATTAAAATACAGCATTTAGGAGATACAGCAAAAGTGATAAATTACTGAAACATTTCTTTCGATGTTTCGTTATGCTTCGTTATAATTCTTCAAATTGACAAGAAATTGCATTAAAATATTCATTGAATCCGCATATTACATCAATCGGATCCGAATGTGCCGGTTTGATATGGAATTCGAAAACGGATGGCTATATGCTTCTTTACTTTTAGCTGTAAAAATACGATGAGAGACAATGAAAATCAAATTCGTTAAAATAACTAATAATCCGAATCTTCGAATTTTACTTATGCATACTAAATAGGAGGCGAATGCCGAATATTATTTTAAACAGATTCTGCATCATCCGAATAAAAAAAATCATTGAAATAAGGTTCAGCAGATGTATAGGTAAACGAGGAAAAAACCGCCGAGTACGGCTTTGCATTGTTCAACAGTTCCGAAGAAAGGACAATAGAAGACATTTTGCTGTCCGCGTCATGTGTCGAATGAAGTCAAAATCCATATGCCCTGGAATATTTTTAAGGCTGCCCTTAAAAATATTTCATTGCTCACCCGATATTTACCGCGCAGATAATAATAATAATAATAAGAGCCAGATTTTATACAAATAAAATAATCAAAATAAGCGCTTTTTTAATAATTCCGGAAATATAAAATAAATATGCAAAAGATCAACACATTTTTAATCAAAGCTTAAACACATTAACCATTTTTTTCTAGATTAGGTAATTTTAAAAATTTATCATTTTCGGCTGATTTCCAGTTTTGTGGATGCTGGCTACCTGTTGATGCCATTTGCCTTTATTGTAATTAAGTAAAGAGTAGTGGCTGTGTGCATGTATGAATCATACTAAATGAAACACTTTGTATTTCATGCAAAATTCAATCCAAAATGATTTCCTATAGAAGCATAACATAGCGCTTTCGGCCTAAGCCATCATCAGTGTTACTTGTTCTTGTACCTGAAGAGCATATCAACGAAAAGAAAGCAAGCAGCATCAACAAACAAACAACGGTCAAATTACAATTAAAAAGTTAAAAGTCACATTTTAAAAAGTAACATAATTAAAAGACAATGCGTAAACCACGCTTTTCGTGGAACGACAAAATGTGTCGTTGAAGTTGACAGTCTTGACATGCAGACTCTAGAGTCTGCATGCTAATTATGTTACTTTTTAAAATGTGACTTTTAACTTTTTAATTATGATTTGACCGTTGTTTGTTGGTGTTTGTTTTCTCTTCGTTGATATGCTCTTCAGGTCCAATGACAAGTAACACTGATGATGGCTTAGGCCGAAAGCGCTCTGTAATGTTTTTTTATAGGAAGTCCATTTTGGATTAAATTTTGCATGGAATACAAAGTGTTTCATTTAGTATTTATTGTAATTGACAAAAATTGCTCTATGTTTGGGGTTAAAAATCTTTTCTGGTAACTGCCGGATACTTGAAAAATCAATACCACCTGAAACGTATTGAAAATTAGGCTCAACCTTTGTCTGACTGATCACTGAAGTCAGTAATTGAACATATTATCGCAAATATATGGGTTTTTCTGCAGTTCTGCCTTGCTATTCAGATAATTTCAAAAATTTTAATAATGATGTAGGGCAATTTTCCCAAAGCAAAAATCAATTATCTTAAAGAAATATTTTTTTATTCCCTAAAAATCTTTCTAAATTTACATAAATTTACTCCCTAAAAATATTTCTAAATTCACATAAATTTGCAGCAGAAATATATTGTTTAAATTATAGGTTAAGTGTAAATAACGGAAAACAGTGAATTAAATAAATAAATCCTATTTAGGTTAGTTCCGGTTGGTCTGGGTTAGTTTGCGTTCGTTAGGGTATCAAAGGTTGGGTAGTCGGCTAACAAATTTCCTAGAAAAGAAAGGAATAAATTTTGTATTTCTCTGTTTATAGAAGCTTTTTATAGGTTATAAAAAATATATATATTAATATATTTATGGCTAAGTTCAGTTCTGCGAAAGCTTACCCCAAAATTATTACAAAATATATTCAAATTACCAGTGTTTGAAATACACAAAAAAAAAATTGCAAAAAACATGTTTAGCATTAACTAGGATTTGAACCTCAGATTTATCGATTGCTCTGCGGATATTATGCTTACTACACCACCTTATAGGAGAGCTCTTAGGGTAAGTTATACAGTTATTGGACACTAGGTAGTGATTGGCATAATAAGAAATATTCGATATTTTGGAAATTCTGTAGGTTCTCTAAATTGTTATGACTGGTTGAGATGCTAGTGTAAACCCTGCTGAATTTGAACTTAACTTCACTCTTAATACATTTCATAACCTTAAAAGTATATGTTGATATTTGTATCGAATGTTAAGAAAAGTATGTTACAGGTAAACAAATACTTAAAAGTGCTGTAATTTTTTATATTAAGATTGATTTATTTGTGTTGTTAAATGTTCAAAATGAATAATAATGACAACACCAGTAATGATGAGTTTATTTTACTGTGCATACAGTTTAGAGCGCATGAAAACAAAACGGAAGAACTGAATGAAACCGCAGTCAAAGAACCTGAAAGCAATGAAACAGCCGACACAGAATTTGAAACCGGTGAAATAGCATTTGAAGAAAGTTTTATTGATATTACTCAGCTTTTAATTGATGTGAAAGTGATAGAAATTATAAAAATATTGTCCAATGAAAATGATACGGAAATAAAAAATTGAGCAACTGACAAAGCAGGCGGAAACGAAGATCCTAAATTCCAATAGAAAAACTGCTTATTTACAAGCAAAAAGAGGCGCAAAAAGAAACTAATGCCGCATATGCCAAAAATGTCAGTTTTCGTAATTATATTCTGGCCTAAAACTCCAGAGAGA
Source organism: Pissodes strobi (assembly GCA_016904865.1). Classification (NCBI taxonomy): domain Eukaryota; kingdom Metazoa; phylum Arthropoda; class Insecta; order Coleoptera; family Curculionidae; genus Pissodes; species Pissodes strobi. The sequence goes on from MU182216.1 coordinate 252,671, forward strand.
AAAGGAAAGAGATAGCACTACTTTTTGTTTTAACTGGAAAAAATCAAATGTCTAGAACCAAAAAAGAAAGACAGAAAGGAAGGACAAAAGTCAGAGAATGATAAGAAAAACTGAAGTCGATAAAATAGAAATAGGACAAAAATAACAATAAACGAAACTGAATTTAATGAAAATGATACTCCAAACAAGGGTAAAATTAGAGCAAGAAAGGTCAAATTTTAAAGGCTAAAGGTATTTTGGAAATCGTAGTTGATATATTATTTTAAGAATCAGCCAGATCCTAGGCCAGGTCCTAGTGGAATAGAATATGCATGCTATTAGAAGGATGTTTGTCGGGGAAAGCGGCGACGAAGTGGATGATGCTAGCCCTACTGAATTTCCACCTAACGATCTGCTATCGGAAAAATATGTTTGAATTATACAAATAATATTATTTATGAAAACTATTTAGTGCAATAGTTGTACTAGATTATTCCATAACAAATGCATCATCAAAATGGATGCAACTGTAGATGCATTTCAAATATCTTATTGTAAATCTTGTATTGCTGAAAAAACTCTATGTAAGTAATTGTATAACATATCTTAAGATTTGAAATATTTCACCTAAACCTACAATGTACCTCAAAACGTATTTAGACCTATTAAACTGAAAATATATTTCCGAGTTTTAGTTTCGATTTAGGTATCTATGCCAATCACTAATACCGTACCCGACCAATAAAACATGTAGGGAGGCCAATCACCATAAAATGTGCAGCTGGACATATTTTTGGTTACAAGCAAACAGATCATAATCAAGCAATTCTAATTACAGTGCCGCAAAAGAAATAATTACAATGAATAAAACAAATTGCTTATTTTTTATAGCAACAAAACGTCAAGTGATCCTTAAGTTGCCAATCACTGTAAAGTTTACCTTATTTAAGCATAAATAAATATTCGTGATCCGGACCATCTAGGATAATATTTTTGATTTATTCAGCATGTAAAAATGAGTGGCCAAAAATAAATAATTACACTGAATAAAACGAATTACTTATCTTCGATAACAAAAAAACATCAAGTGATGCTTAAGTGGCCAATCGCATTGGCTACTGATAATATTATAGAATCTTAATATTATTTTGGTAAAATATTCGTGATTCAGTCCATCTAGGAAAATGTTTTTGATTTGTTCTGCATGCGAAATGTTTGCCTTCTTTGATTTGTATCCGCTAGATTGCAAGTTGCAATCATGGCCGCCGGCATGGATGTTTAGGGGGTCGTCTTAGTCAACTTATAAAGTACGTATTAGATTAAAAATATATTGTTTTTTTACTGAGACAAAATATTCAAGTATATTGAAAAAAATTATGTTCAAAAAACTTTGTTATAAATGAAATGAATTTGTTAATGGAAAACTATAAAATAAACTAAATATTAAGAAAAGAAAACTAAAAAGATTTCAGAGTTATAAAAAGCACTGGGTGAAATTTTGCTGCCAGTAAATTATAGGTTATGTCGCTTAATATATGCCTATAAAATAAAAATCACCTTTAGTTACATCTACCGGGTTTGTAGACCAGTATTTTAATTTCGAAATTAAATAAAATTTTGCACCGATATATAATCCAACACTTTTCATGAAATTATTTTCGAAGCATTTATTACAAATTTGAAAACCTTTTTTTTTAAGATATCTGTAATTTTGCCATACATTATATATCGAATAAAATGTTTTTTCGTAATGAAGTATTTCATTTGTCGAAGACTCTGTTTATTACTGATTCCGAGTATCCTATATTTTATCCTTATAATTAAAAATGACAAAAACTGTATCATGAGATCCAATGCATTAGACCAGCATATTATTTTATACTGTTCTATCCATAACCCATTAATGTTATTTTAAAAGATAGAGATATCAAACCTAAATTATTCGAAATATGCACTCTATAATCAATGAACGATATACAGAATATTCCATTAAAAAATACACGGTGATATTTTTGACAGCCCATTTTTTTGCTCTAATACAAAATCCTGGCAATTTACAAAAACCTTACAGCTCTTACATTTAAACTTTTTCCTATCTCGCATTATAAAATGTCTATCGTCTGTCAAAATATGAGGAGTTACCCTGTGTTTTTTGGTCTAACCTATTGTACAGTACTATGTAAATATTTCCCAACAAAGAAATCACCCTTATTTATGTTAAAAGAAAGCCGAATATAAAGCCAACTTACGGGAATTTGCATGTATCTTTGAAACCATAAATGATAAAAGAGCATTTAGATTAATTTTATAATTTATTTATATATTGCCGTTAAAAGAACCTTCACAAATATCGAGAAAATCCATAGAAAGCCTCCATGCAAGGATTGCAAGATTAAAATAATACGACTGGAAAGAGAAATATAGAACACCATTTTTATTATTTAAATGTCAGTGCATAATTGTAAGTCTGGTTTTCTCTATGAAATAATAGTATATTATGATATAAGTGTATAAGAGGGCCTTTAAACACGCGCGACATATTTCAAAACACGACGCGCAGCGGAGTGTTTTGTAAGTCGCAAGGGCTTTAAAGGCATCTTATACACGTATATCATACGCTATTTTTTATTACGAATGCATCATAATCCCAAAAAGGTTTAAGTATTAAACTTAAGGGATACATTGACGAATATATTAATCTGTCACATTTGACATGATCAAATGTTTCTATAGCAACCTTTAAAAAAGTAGGCGCATCATAAACATCATTTTAAGCACGCTGCAGCGTGCGATAATCGTTGATTATGATGCATGCGTAATAAAAATATTTTTTCTATAATAAAACCGAATGAAAAGTAAACGACTAACACGTTTTCTCAACCAGAAGCCTATCAAAATTAAACTAATTTTACCGGCTGAAACTTAAGTTAAAATATGCGGCCAACGTACCCCAATTACCTCTCAGATGGTAACGTCATGCGGCATAACCGTGGCCTTGTTCTCTCGTGGGCAACGATTGACCTCTAATAAAATCTTCGAATTGGAGAACTGTGCTGTGTTGTAATTTATTTGTTTCAAGCTAAAAGGTATTTTTGAATAAGTCTTTCTAAGTACATAAAAATAATCTTAAATTTAGGAAAGTTAAGAGACATATTTCTAACCTTTGCCACATAAAATACTCCATAGGTTAATTCAAAGGACTTTCAAATTCATCTTGCTACTTATACTTAGTTTCAATTTTGCATGCAGTATAATAAGGATTCTGTCAGAATATGAGATTACTTGTTAGCATAGTTTATGCAAAGCTGAAAATAATATCTACCTGTTATAGATAGTTTGTGGAAAATAGAATAGCAGAATTGACGATGAAGTTATAGAAGATGGGGCATATGGGTTTCCGAGTCTACGAATATGCGTGACTAGTTTCGAGAAGAGATTGCAATATTACTGCTTACCTGCAATGCTCCATTGTTAAATCGATAGTCACCATATACATTTTTTTGGGTTAAAATACAGTCCATATTATTAGCGTAACGAAAAAACGTTAAATAGAAAAGTTTTAGCCTTTTTATCCTGAATCGCTCGCTTTCTAAACCAGCTCAACGAAATGAGTAAAGCAAATTTGAAATAAAGTTCTAAACTGATTTTTTTTTAATAGAACATATTATGATATATCATACCATAAGTATAACTAAATTGCACTATTTTCAAAATTGATGTTTGAAATTTTACATTTTATGACAGGCTGTAAAACACAAACGGCTTACACTTTACTATCTTAGATATTGAGTTTTCGTCTGACACCAACTTCCGGTTTAATCGGAAGTAAGTACATAAAAATTGAAAAATGTGTAATTTGAAATATACCTGAATTTAATGTCAGATGATTAATTATTAAAAATCTAGGATAAGAAATTGTAAACCGTTTTGCTCTAAATTAAGCAGTTTAGATTTTACAGCCTTTCATAGTGTACAACGCTTCAATTTTCAAACGTATATATGTCGAAAACAGTTTAATTTAGGAATAATGTATATTATATGAAATGAAGTGTAAAGAAAAAGGAATGTCACATTGTCTTTGTCTTGAGAAAATAAGAATTTTAAATTTTGCTGCTAACTAGCCTTATAGGCATGAAAATTTTGTTGTTTCTGCCAAGTACATACATATATCTATTTCATCTAGACATTTGATTAGATAAAGTAAAAACTTAAAAAAAAAAACGAAATGCAAAAAAACTGAAAAACAAGAGGGGTAAAAGAATTTCACTGATAAAATAATTAGATAGTAGACGAAGAAAGAAACTATTTTACCTTAAACTACGAAATGGTAAATCTATTAAGGGGAGCACGATGTAGTTCTTGCGAATCCTGCCGACGCAAAATTCAAAAAATAAGTTTCTAAAATAATTTCTATTCGCCATATATGGCTTGACACTGAAACATTTCGAATAGTAATTGGTCCAAAAATATATAGACCATATCCCGGGGGAAACTTGCGATGAAGCAACTTTATCCGTAGGTATTTGTCTCGACCATGCATTTGCTGAAAATATCCAGAAACGCTAATACCGTATTTAGTACTAAATGATCTGAAATGGAAAGACCGTATTTGAACCGAACGTAGGTACTTATCCCCCAAGTTCTTGTGTCCTTGACGCTAAATTTAATTACCATACACGTCTCGATAGTGCCTTAGAAAAGCAATGATGCCACACCAGGCTTTTACGTATGATTTCCTCAAAATCCGAACTAAGCCATTGTGGCATTACTGCTTTCGGGATAAGTACGTTCGGGCAAAATACGGCATTAACGTTTCGGGATATTTACGATAAGATGTTTCGGAAAATGTGCCATCGGAACAAATACGGGAAAAGTCGCATCTTCGAAACCGCTGCGAAAAGTTTGTACTGTCGTGCTAGTTATTGTTAAATTTTTCCCGTGGGTTCTGACAACAGCACAATTTTTCTATTTTAAAATAATACTATCTTTATTCCTTATCACTGAATATAATTAAACGCAGTAAACTCTTTTATAACTTTACAACTAATAGATCTTTAGAATTCAGCACTCAATGATTAACTAACTGCAACACGCATTCTGCGCGCTATTTATATCCGGCTTAATATATATCGGGATTATTCCGGAAGCGTTCGCGTCGGTTTTCCATTAGAGCCATGACCTTCACTGCGGTTTTTGACGAATCGGCTGCCGAGTCGGCGACCATGACACACACACACCTGTTTTTGTCGCGGCGCGGCGCATGCCTCAGATGACGTGCCGAAGCGGCTAACAAGCAGCATCCCGTCAATCGCCGCCGTGTGTGTTTCCCCCATTCAAAAACCGCAGTGTGTGTGTCATGGCTCTTAGAGACATGACACACACAGCGGTTTTCGACGAATCGGCTGCCGAGTCGGCGACCATGACACACACAGCTGTTTTTGCCGCGGCGCGGCTCATGCATCAGATGACGTGCCGAGGCGGCTAACAAGCAGCGACTCGTCAATCACCGCCGTGTGTGTTTTTCCCCATTTGCAAAATATATTTTACGCGCCGAGTCGACGTCCGACTCGCCAGACGATTCGGCAAAAACCGCTGTGTGTGTCATGGCTCTTATTCTTGGCTCGGCCGCACTATATCGGCAAACTAACAGAGCGTCAGGAATCTTCTCAATAGGTGATAAATCATGCTGCAATAACATAGACGCGACAAGCTAGTTGTATAGGGTAGCCTTAAAACATACAGATGGTCGCACATGACAATATTTTCTGGCCATTGGGATGTTTCAGTGTCGGGACAGATAACACTTCCTTCTATTCGACAATTTTTCCAAATACATATCAAATTATGACTGTCTCAAAGAAAATATTAAGTTAATGACTCATCATCGTTTCTACCATTTAATTTTGCGTACAAAGATTAAATCCTCCACTATTATTTATCATATACCTAAACATAAACCAGGATCCAATTTAATACGAATTTAGCATGAAATTGTAGTTTAATATAAACGTCGCCTATAAGAACCTAATTACCCAGCACTATAATTAAATTTATGTGAAAACTTCATATGCTTATTCTTGTCAGTGGTTAGCTAATACGAGCATCAAGTTAAATATATCGTGGAAATTTAGGAGATAACGACCGTGAAGCTACGTGTATGGTGTTAATGATAAAATATCCGGCCGAATAAAATTAACAAAGAAGTAATTAAAATGTAACACTTATTGATACGGTAGAATTATTAATAAAATTGCAATCCTAATAATTTATAGAAAGTAGAGCATGTCTTTGTAGGTTGTTCGAATTTAATGGTAGTGAAACAAATTTAGGAACGCAATTTGTAATGAGATAAAAAGGGATTTGATAGGAAAATCTTCAGAGTTTGAAGCTACTGGTACTTACTATTTTTATTGTAGAGCCATGTTATTAAATACATTTTCGGCTTTGGAGAGCAAACAACCCGGTCAATTTACTACAAAAATCAATTTGAACTTCATTACTTACAATACATATCTTATAATGACCTTTTAATTTAACTCATGGTCAATAATCCACCAAATCACCTTGATTTTATTTTCGTTAGTCTTAGTGCCAACAAACTCCCTTTTTGGGTTTGTTATTAAATTGCTCCGGGTTAACTTTCTTATTTTACGGGCTATCAACATCATTCTTTTTCGTAAAATCTAATTTAAATACTCTAGAACCAGTTCTATAAAATATACCGTCGCGAAAAGCCGGGAACTCGGTTTTTACATTTTCCGCAGTACTCGCGCGGTACCAGTAGAATGCCGCACCACTTACTGAACCTTACGCGCAAGGTCCCTACGTCGCGCTAAATAGGCAACAAGAGCCAGGGTACACCAGGCTCTCATTATTCATTGACATATTGCCAGATTGCGGCACTTCACGCATTTATATCATATCATATGATTCCAGCCCTCTGAGGACCACCGTCACTACCGCCAATGTAAGCCGCCCGGCTGAGATCGAACTCACGTCGTTTCCTGCCTCGCCGCCACCATGATAGCCGCCACAGACCGCTATCGAAATCGCCATGGCCGCCGCCTATCTTGTCCGCCTTCGCTGCTATATAGTTATTATGGTGGGTCCTCATGAGCGCAATTGGCATGTAAAAGCAGAATTTGACATTTACGCTTTGAGTACGCGATTGTTAATGCATTGTCCCATTGTAAACATCTATGAAGTTCTGCGTATATGACAATGTTGACACAATATGACATTTAATTTATTTACATAAGTAGATAAGCAATATGAGTTCAGCGGCAGTTTCGACCATTTTTTACACGTAAGTCTCCATAAGAAAAGTAAAGGCAAAAACAAAATACTCAACTTCGAAGAGCTATCTCTACTGAAGAAATATTGTCGGTTTGTTTGAGGTAGGTAGTAAACAACCAAATATTTTACAATATTAGAAAAAATTATCTTTATTAAGAAACGTGGCTAGGTAACAACTTAAAGCTAAAACAGAAAACAGTTTGAATACATATTTTAAATTAAGTCATTGGTATTCTCGTACTGTGGAATATTAGGCAAGAAAACCATTTCAATTATTGTTGGTCTCCGATAGTTCTCTACTGAAGTTGAATAATCGCTTGCATAGCTTAAATTGTCCGAGGGTGACGTTAATGGAGTTAACGAATATGGCTGCTGCGGATTGTGTTGGATGAACGATTGCTGATGAGAAGTTGAAACTAATAATTGTTCATTGCACTTTATTGCTGCCGATAGCACCGAATTGCTCAATGCAAGCTTAATCCGTGCCTGTTCTACTTTTGGCAATTGTTTTGTCATTTTAGATATGCTTAGGAAAAATATAATGTCGTCCATAGATTCTAAAACACTAGGTATTTTAGCTACCTTATTTAATTGTATGGTTTTTTTTATCATATTGGCGTTTTCGCACAGAAGCATTTTCTTTTAAAATTTGAACCATTTCTTGTGCAGGATTATCATTGCGTTGTTTTTTAATATATTTTTTTTTGTGACAGTTTCATATTTTTGTAACGTTTTTCTGCATCAGCACTTTCTGCATCAGCTCCTTTGCCATCATTAGCTATGTTGCCATCAACAGCTATGTTGCCATCATTAGCTGTGTTGCCATCATCAGCTGTGTTGCCATCATCCGCTATGTTGCCATCATCAGTTATGTTGCCATCATCAGCTATGTTGACCTCAGCAACTCTTCTCTTTCCCGCATCTACATCGATGTGTCGATGTCGGTCTGACTGACCAGGTGTACTTCTCTCTGCTTCTGAACCTTCGAATTGATCTTCTGGTTCAGTCATAAAACCGTCAGAGGCCTGAGATTCGTTTAAATTGGTGTATGTCCTGAAATAGAAGAATATCGGTAAAATCAAAACGTGTGGTGTTAATTAGTGAAGGGACTATTCGAATACAAATAATCGAAGTACTCGACTCTGGCTTGCATTCGAATGCATTCGATTCTCAACGAAGAATTCGAATACCAGAAATATTCGAAAGCGCTAACATCGAATTCATCGTCCGTCGAATGCTGGCTGAATCGGAATGAAATATGAAACTGCGATTATAATATAACGTGTTTGATTATGCAGGTCTGCCGTCTGAGCCACAACCCAGAAAAAATGGCGGGCTATGATGAATAATAATCGAAAACGCTATACGACAAAAAGTATAAAGTAGTGTAGTTTAATTACTGTAGTAGTTTTTTTAATTGTTGCTTTTCGAATATTTTACTAATTTTCTTCAGTAGTAAGCATATTATTAATTTTAAATGCGGAAGTCGTCAACAGTGCCGGATTTACATTAGGACAGTGTAGTGTGAATCTAACCTTACGATTTCTATACTTACTTTCGGTTCTCTAAAAAAGGTATGATGAAAGACATTTGCTGCTCATATTTCCAAGGTGTTTTCTTTTTGGAAGCCATGACGCTTCTCGTTTCATCGCGCCGTCTATTTCCTGCATTACAAGAAGATCTTCTTAGATTGTCCCACCGTTCTTTAGCTTTATTCCCTAAAAAAAATCTAGATATTTCAAATAGTATCTATATACAGCTCTTATTGTTTCAGATTTTTGGCGACGGGCAATTCTTTTCGAAGTCTTGGCTTCAACTATAGGCTGGGATTTAGTACTGTACGAGAAATTATAATAGAAGTTTGTGATGCTATATGGAAAAGACTGGGACCAATTGCAATGCCGCCCCCCACAGAAGAAACGTGGAAAATTGTTGCAGCGGAATACAAGAAAATGTGGCATTTTCCAAATTGCATTGGGACTATCGACGGCAAGCACATTAATATCCAGTGCCCTATTAATGCCGGATCTACGTATTACAACTATAAGGGAAGCAATTCTATTGTATTATTAGCGTTAGTTGATGCCGATTATAAGTTTATAGCCATTGACATTGGTTCATATGGAAGGAACAGTGACGGTGGGATTTTTTCTAACTCAGCCATTGGTAAAAAATTAGACAGTAAAACGTTCAATGTACCAGAACCGACACCTCTAGAAGAAAATGGGAATCCAGAACCATATGTCGTTGTCGGAGATGAAGCATTTCCCCTAAAAACTTATCTGCTTCGCCCATATAGCAGACATTATCTAGGAGACAACGAGCCCAATAAAATATTTAATTACAGACTGTCACGGGCAAGACATGTAGTGGAAAATGCATTCGGCATTCTAGTTGCACGCTGGAGATGTTTTCGCAGGTACTTAGAAGTGCAGCCAGAATTTGTAGATAAAATCGTCCTTGCATCATGCTGCTTGCATAACATGTTGTGCGCAGACAATGAATTTGAAGCAGATATTGAATCACTTCGTTTCCCTGATTCTGCTTTTTTGAATTTGGATCCTCTAAGAAGAAACAGCACTCGTGAAGCGTTTCAAGTTCGAGAAAATTTTAAAGAATATTTTAATTCTGAGGCTGGTAGTGTTGTTTGGCAACTCAACCGTGTTCGGAAGGGAACAATTCATACATAACAAATACTACAACAATAATTGTGAACTTTACAAATTTAGTCTGACTAATTTCAAATATTTGATGACAAACCCAAATTTCTTAAAGTAATTTTAATTTATGTACGGGGTGGCCAACAAGAAATGTAAATCGGCTATATCTCGAAAAGTAATTGTCGTACGGTTACGGTAAAAAAATGTATGACAAAAGCGGCCAAGAGAAAATGATAAAAAATATTTTTAAGCTCCCAAGATGGCCGCCAGGGGGCGTAATAGCCATCTTAAATTTTAAAGCCCGTTTTTTGCAAAGTGTTTTTAAATTAATGAGAGTAGAATGCAATGTCATTTTAGGGCCGAGACAAATTCCATTCTTTTTTGTTAAACACTTTTTGCTCTATCTCTTGAAGGAAACATTTTCTGAAATAAATGTCAATAACTTCAAAATGGCTGAACGGATCTTAATAAGCTTGGAGTCTTTGAAAAGGGCTTTTCTTAGGCTTTCAACCGCACCTTGAATGCGGTGATTGCGATTCCTTATCTAGCCTCTAGAGGGCGTTTTCTGATAAGTAAGTAAGATTTTCTCGAAAATTGTAAATGCAACGATACCACTTTTTTAAAACAAAAGACCAGCAAATGTGAGCCTAATACGTCAGTGAAACCGGTAAAAGAAGTCAAAACTCGACATAAATCGCATTTTCGGAAAACCCGTTGTTATTAATAATTCTAATTATCGTTATTTCACCACAATATGCAATAATTTACTGCTAAAACACCAACCTTATATTTGAAACCTAAATAGTATTCAATATGAGTGAATATTGCCCTTCTGTCCACACAAAATTCGAACTTTTTTAATGAAACCAAGTATTCTAACGGCAAACACTCTCGTTGCCTTCAAAATAAGCACGAAACATATAAAACACTTCTACGGGTGAAAAGTTCATATTTTTTAGAAATAAGGCCACCAAAATATTTCATACTCTGTGTGCCAATTAATAATGGCCGGGGCTCTATCTCAAAAACTAATTATCATAGACCCTGAAAAATATTTTTGAGGCTCCAAAATGCCCCCTAAAGGGTGGAACAGTCTTAACCAACTGTAAAATTAAGACTTTCTTCGAGTTTTCACTGATTAGCAGGTATCGAAAATATCTTCATTTTAATCCTTAAACATCTCCTGATATTTTTTGTTTGCAGAACGAAAACTAATATTCGTTATTATTGATAATATTTATTAGTTGTTATTTTTTAATCAAAACATTTGTTAATTAATATTGTTTTTTATCAATGGTTCGGTTTCCATTCGATATGTCGATGGATGGCCGGGTTTAAAAATCGATGTGACCATCGATGTTTTTCCTTTCGATGTATCGATGTTTTAAAAACATCGATGCATCGTTGCCATCCCTAATTATCACTGCATTTAAAATAAGCAAGAAACATATCAAACATTTCTACAGGTGGAAAAATCATATGTTTGTCCAAATAAAGCCCCAATTGAATGGATATTAATTATTATTGAGATTTTAAATATTATTTTGGTATTTTAGCAGTAAATTATTATATATTGTGGTAAAATAAGGATAATTAGGATTGAATAACAACAGAAAATGTCCCAAAATCCAATTTTATTTCGAGCTTTCATTTATTTTACTTATAATTTATGTTAGGTAAGGGATATCGAGATGCGGTTTTCACTCACGTGTGGGCTCTCATTTGTCTGTCTTTTCTTTTAAAAAAGTGGTATTGCTGCATCTACATTTTTCGAGGAAATCTGACTTACTTGCCATTATGTCAGAAAACGCTCTCTAGCGGCTAGGTAACAAATCGTAATCACCTCATTCAAGGTACGGTTTAAAGAAGATAAAACATATAGTGTGTGTGTGTGTGTGTGAGAGAGAGAGACATAGAGACATAGAGAGAGAGAGAGAGAGAGAGAGAGAGCTGACCCTGGATATATCGCCCTCTAGTATAAGGTAATGGAGTAGTAATAGTAGTAGTAGTAGCGGTAGATTTAAATAACTAGAGTAAGATAATAATTTATAGTATAAAGACGCAGAAAGATGCTGGGCGCAGGTTCATATGTAATTTTAGAAAGATATGGATGCAGAACCATTATGGCTATATTTACATCATTTATATAGCTTCTGAAAATTGCCTACAAATACACTAGCAATATTATACTTTTCAAAGTGAATAAAACATTATTTATAGGTTATCTCAACTCCGATATTTTAATATCTATCAATAGAATAGGTGTTATGTCATCTACTCCAATTTTTAGGTTATAAGATTCAGCGACCTGACGTTATATTTAAATATAATTTAAAACATATTCTTTACTTAAATTATTTTGGGATATTAGTAAATAAAACACAAAGGAGTGGCTAATACATTTATGAACCACCAATACTACGTAGTTTATTTAAATCTTCAACAATTTTGTGTTTATTATAATTAATAAATTCTGATGTATAAATATCCTTAAATCTAATTCCTTAAGTAATCTTAACCTAAAATTTACCTACTCTCAAATATATTTATTATGGGAGACACTTGTTTACGTTTAATTCTGGAAACAAGAGCTTGGCTAAAGATCAACCAGACTCACCGAATTTCTATTCACACGACTTGCAGGATAACATTTGTTGAAACTCAGCAAATACTGCTCCTAGATCTATATTTTTAGAAATAAATATATAACGGGAGCTAAATGATTTTATATCTGATGTTTTTTGAGAAGCTAATAGATATAATCCAAATAATTCCATATCAACTTTAAGATTTAAATGATCCGAGAGACCTTTTTCTATCAAACGAATAATTTTAGGCTTACGTTCCACCAAATATAACATCACATATATAGGATGTAATTTAGTAGAAAGCCTATAATTAATCATTCTATTTTTGAATGCAGTTTTAACAATTTCAACTCCTGCTTCTAGCTCAACACAACATTTATCTTTATGTTTATGACTAAGTCTATGCGAATGAGAGGAAACATTTTCCTTGCACTTCTCACTGAAGAAAGACCTTATTAAGATTGGGAGGAAAACGCTAGAATATTAAGATTTATATTTCTTAGCGCTATAAACTATAACATGCTGTATCTATAAATATATATTTTAACCATTATTTATGATATTCCTATAAATTAGTCAACATAACCTATTAATATTAGTCAACTTTCATTATTACCGTTAGACAAAAGGTAACGCCGAAAACTTTAATATACCAATTTGTTAAAGCTTGTGGCGACTTGAATTTGGCGATAAAAATGTATCGATTACATCAATTATTTTGATATATTAAAATTGATACAATACATAGTAATCTTAATCTTATTAATATGACTGCTTTGCTATGTTTATTGACAATACCTTTGATGATAAAATAAAAACTGAAACTAATTAAACCATTTGGTACATATAATAAATGAAATATTTTTTCCGTTCTATATTAATTTGCTTTAACAATATTGGAAATATGCTGCTAAATTAATTAAACTTGCTCATATAAAAAACCCCGTTAATGATAACGTATCTATGATCACAGTCAATTAAAATATTTACGTTCCCATTATATTTTAACCCTGGATGAGTCATTACAACCTCGAAAACTGTATAAATAGTAGCTCATACTGGGAAAAGGAATTTGGTACCTACTAGTGATACAAAAATATCGAGGAGCTATTCTTAAAACAAATGTTACTTAAATACTGCGAATTTTTAATAAAGTCCCAACAAATGGTTTTGCAAATAAAGACTTATTATATAATATTCCCATATCTTGGGAAGTTCTTTCCATATCTTTATTGTAAACTTTGTGGAAAAAAAATCACTGTTCTTAAAAAGTTTTCCTTATGAGAAAATGGCATTAAATGGATAAAACGTCAGATATCTTGTATAGGGCGGCTAAAAAGTTTTAAAATTCAGAATTGACCCAAGAAAGAAGTACTCCTTGATTTTCATTTCGGAGAAGAATATAATAAGAAAATAATTCCTTAGAATTAAAATGTGTGCTCATTGTGTATGCATTTAAATTAGGTTCCCTTCGAACTTAGAACTGTTATTGTTAAACGCTTTTTCATAGATCTCGTTAAAGCCCATTTAAACCAACCATACTTTTAAAAGGGCGGTGTAAGCATAGTCATTTTACATAAATACCCCTTTCGAATCGAGACCGGCCGCGCGGTGGGCGCTGCAAGAATACGATGGTAAGAAACAATATTCAAAACAGTGCTTCGTTTGATATTTATTTACGTTCTTTGTGACCAGTTATCGGCAAATTTGTGCCTATTTTTTATAGTTCTGGGCAATGGATAAGTTTTTAGGTATATTCAGGATTATTTTTTGTCAGGCTTTATATAAACTTTTCTTCACTTATAAACTTTATATGTACTTGGTAAATATTATTTAAATTCATATCGTTATTTTTACTTAGTACGTAGGCATATGTAACTCTGCATGTTTAAAGGAACGATATGGTTATATACTACTACTTGCTTATTATGCTTGATTCTTTTTTATTGGACAAAACCGCTAACCGTAGCTGAACTATTTGAAGAACTGGAAAATGATGATACTTTGGAAGTTCCAGAACAAATCGCTATATTTCCGCCTGAAGACAATGAAGGTGATAACGAGACCGATGCAAATTTGAGAGATGAAAATATGCTGGATATAAATAATCTGCCTAGATTCCAGTTGAGAGCATAAGTACAGGTACAAAGGTCACTAGAAGAAGATTTAGAATCTGACTGAAAAAGCGATGATGAGTAATGATTTTCTACGTTTGTGGAACGGAGGACAAAGCTCACAAAAGTGTTTGGCTATAAACAGAAAAACCATCCTGTCGATGTTATCGATAAGTTGCTCTGTTTTATTCGGGTATTGCTAGTGAGCGGATATGTGTCGCTGCCCCGAAAACATATGCTTAGGCAAAACCGAGATAATAGCGATAATAAACTTATATGCAACGCCGTTTCCCGCGATAGATTTCAGTTTGTTTTGAGCCACATACATTGTTGCGACAATATGCACCTAGATAAGTCAAATAAGAATGACACCTTTTATCCGAAGGGGATATAAGGGTTGGTGCCTCACGTTTGGACTATATAGCTTACTTTGATCCATATCAAGGCTCTTCAGGTACACTTCCTGAAAAGTACAAGCATATGGGTATTGGCCCTTGTGTTTTCTTGCTATACGCCGTTACTCTCCAGTTTTTTTTGAGCGTTTCACAACTTGTACTTTGATAATTATTTTACTTCTATCTCTCAAGAAATTAAAATTACTAAGCAACAATACAACGAGAGCAATGAGAGAAAACCACAATCCTCGCTCTCCATTGTCCAGTTCTGAAGTGGTAAAGAAAAAGGAACGGGGGTACTTCTGACGATGATATTATAATTCATAAGTTGAATGACAATGATACTGTAAACGCGGCTTCAAATGCATTGTCCGTTCTACCACTCAATAAAGTGAAAGGTAATCTGAAAAGAAGCATGCTTATATCGATCAACCAAAATTGATTAGATTTTATAACGAAAACAAGGAGGGATTGACTGGGTAGATGAAAACATAAGTGCGTATAGGGTGGGAATAAGGGGCAAAAAATGGTACTTACCGATATTTGCACACTGCGTGGAAATGGCATTTCCAAAACCCTTGATCTACATAAACTCAATGAAGGCAAATTGGATCTGCAAGAATTCAGATGGTCCACTGTCACGGAGCTATTGAAGACACACATAAGAGAGAAACAAAAAAAGGCACTTCAAAATCTTCGCAAAATTTGAATGAGTTTTCGAGACTGTATAGAATTGATCACCTTGTTTTATATATTGAAAAACAAAGGGGGTGTTCTGTATGTCAGAAAAATGCAAATTTTATTTGTAGAAAATGCGATGTTGGTCTGCACCCAAAATATTGTTTTATTCATTCCCATACTTAAATTTTGACATAAAATGCTACTTTTTTGCTTATTTATTTTTATTGTTGTTTTTTACAAGCAGTTTTTAAATGGTAGCATATGAGCCTGCCGTCCTTTAAAAGGACGGCGTGTTTAAGCTACCCAAATTCCTTAAGATTATTTAAATTATTTTTCCCATGATTAATATCATAAATTTAATTAGATTTCAATGAAAATAATTTTATATAGCGAAAGAAAAGTTTCTTGTTTAAATGGGTTTCACACTTTAAAAAAATTTTGCCTTGTAAGGAAATGGTATTAAATGGATAAAACTTCGGACATCTTGTATAAGGCGGCAAAAAACTTTTAAAATTCAGAATTGTCCTAAGAAAGCAGTACTTGATTTTCATTTGAGAGAAAAGTGTAATATAAATAATAATTTTTAGAATTAAAATTTGTGCTCATTTATGATAATGTCATTCAAAATAGGTTGTCTTCGAACCTAGAATTCTTATTGTTAAACGCTTTTTCAGAGAGCACGTTAAGTTCTGTTATCATTTATTAAAATGTTGGTGTAACCAGCAGATACCCTCAATATTTAAAATCCATTATGAAATTTCATACCTGAGCACAATTTAAAATTCTAAAGATATTTTCTTATTGCATTTTGCCATGAAATCAAAATCAAGCTAGCGCGGGTCTCTCAGATCATGAGGCAGTAATCTCCAAATTCAATATATAGAAGGAGTTTCCTTAAATTCTCCGTTATATTGAAGTATTTTTGGTATTCCTTGATCCTTTTTCAAGACCAGAAATACTTTATATTCGCAGGAATACAATGTTCGATGTTGGAGACATACATGAGATAACAGATGTCTATTAAATACTTCGTTTCTCGTCTTAACTGAGAATAATTGTTGTAATCCGACTGGAGACCAGTAACCTTAAACTTGTACAATCTATTCTTTCTGTTAATAATCATCTTCAAATCCGAGGTGTACCATTTTGGATATTTGTCGGCATTTATAACTTCGTTTGGCACAAATCTATCCATTGCGCTGTGTAAAATATTATAGAACTCGTTGACGAGCAGATCCACGTCATTCGATTGCAGCACCTCGTTCCAATCCACTTCTCCAAGAAAATGCACGATCTCTTCATAATTTGCCTTATAGTCCCTCAAAAAAAACTCGCCACCTAGGTAGAATTTTCTCAGCTTCCAATTTTTCATCCTTTCGTAACCTTTCCCTAAAGACGAACTGGAATTTTGAAACAGGTGAACTTCATTCTAACTTTAGTGGTTTCTTAAATAAAATTATAAATGCATTCAATAAAGCCTTCCCGCTTAAATCCATTAAACCTAAACGTCACAAACCAAGGACCACGAAAGGCTTACGCATATCTGCAAGAAATATGCGTTCCCTCTCACACATAAAAAAATTCACTGACTCCATTCAAGTTCTTGAATTCATTTCGAATTATAGGAGGATCTACCTAAAACTTATCAAGACAGCAAAGAAACTATATTATCAAAATCGTTTATCAACTGCTAAAAACGTATCCAAGGAGACCTGGTCCATTATTAACGATCTTAGAGGCAAAACAAATTCCGCGAATCAGAGCATGCCCAAACCAAATGATTTAAACGAATATTTGGTCAACGTGAGCAAAAATATTACCTCTGGTATTTCTCCTTCTCTCGACCCTCTTTCGTTTCTTCCTCCTTCTAAAAAAGTCGCTGATAGTTTTTTCCTAAGCCCTGTGACCAGCCTTGAACTTCTTCAGGTAATGAGCAGCACAAAGAGTAAATCAGCTTGTAGCACTGATAATCTGTCAATTAAAATTTTCTTGAACCTCCAACCTCCCACTTCCAATTCTGGATGTCCCAGCTTCCTTAATTAATGCGTCCCTAACGAAAGGTGTTTTTCCCGAATGCCTCAAAACTGCTATAATTATTCCTCTTCATAAAGGAGGTGAAAAGGATGTCTTATGCAATTATCGTCCAATTGCTCTGTTGCCTGTACTCTCTAAAATCATTGAAAAGTTATTAAAAAATCGCCTCATGCCATTTCTCCTTAGACATGGCATCCTGTCCCCGGAACAGTTCAGATTTTTACCAAACAAGTGTACTACGCCATGTTCTCGTTGCGTCACGATGTTTACTCATCCCTTAACAACAATCAATCTCCCCACTGCTACAGTCCTCTGTGAATACGCTAAAGCGTTTGACATCTTGTTAAGAAAACTAAATTTTTATGGAATCCGTGGCATTCCTTCGAACTGGTTTCAATCTTATCTTGAAAATAGACAGCAGTTTGTTAGAGCGAACGGTTCTGATTCTGATTGCAGATTAATTACCAGTGGAGTTCCACAGGGCTCTGTTCTTGGGCCTATCCTTTTTCTAATATATATTAATGACATTACATACCTAAAAATCAATGGTAAAATGTCTCTCTTTGCTGACGACAAAAGCATAACTTGGCGTGATTCTAATACTTTCTCCCTACACTCTAATATCTCCAGCGATCTCGTCATAATCAAAGCTTGGTCTGACTCAAATTGGCTGTATCTTATAAAACAACCTTACAACAACCTTTGCTACTTCACAACAGCAATATTAAATACGTTGAATCGGCTAAATTCCTAGGTCTGAATATTAGTGCCAACCTTAAGTGGTCCGCACATATTGATTCTTTAACAAAAAAACTTTCTTCTGCCTGCTTCGCAATTCGATCGGTTTCGAAGGAACTAAATCTGTCTACTGCCAGGCTCACTTACTTCTCTTTGTTTGAATCTCATCTTCGCTGCGGCCTTCCCTTTTGGGGCTGCTGTAATACCGAGCAATTTCGTACCATTTTCAAACTTCAAAGGAGAGCAATTCGTTATTTATTTGGTCTTAATGGCAGAGCTCATTGCGAATACTACTTTAAAAAATATAAAATTCTTACGCTTCCTGCTTTGATTATTTTAGAAACAACTTGTTTAATAGGCAAATATCGAACCATATTTCCCGAAAGGCCACAACATGAGTACCCAACAAGAAATTCGTGTCAGGACATCTACCTTCCTTTTCCTTCCTCTGAATTAACAAAAAATTCTATTTTTTATAATTCCAAGAAGTTATACAATACACTCCCGCTACATCTTAAATCCATCCCTACATTTGCTAAATTTCGTGAAAAAACGAAAGCTTACCTACTTGAAAGACCTTATTATTCTATAAATGAGTTTTGCGTGGATTAGATTTAATTTTTTTCTCCATTAATTTCAACTAATCGTTTTCCCTTGGGCATCCCGCACATGATGGTGAAGAATTTTTATATTATATATATTTTATAATAGGTATAGGATTATCTTTTTGACGAACACAAAATTAAATACCAAGCTATCAATTTTAGGCATGTTTTGTTTACTTTTACTCGGTCTTTCACCTCTGCAGCCTATGCACATTGTCCGAGTCAAGTTCACCGACATGACCTTCCTTATTTTTCCCAACAGCACGCTTCGCTATAATGTATGTTTCATATTTTGACAACACTGAGTTTCTTTACCCTATGTTTTGTGTACTTCCTGTGGATCTAGTTCAACTGCCTATGATGTTCTCTAATATAGTTTTGTTTTGTTAAATCGTGACTAATTTCAACTTGAAATTTGCTTGTTGTTCTATTTTTATCGTATATATTACTGTATATATTAAGTTTTGTTTTGTTTCGTATTTGCTCTACTATGGTTAGTTTATTTATTTTAAGTCGCTTTGTCCATAAAATGTATTTGAATTTTTCTGTGGCAATAAAGCATACTTGACTTTGACTTTGACTTTGAAGCCTATTTCTCGGTCTGGTGTCAATTCTAAACTTTTAGATCTTTATGCCATCCTATACAAATGTACTTCTCCAGTTTTATACTTTTAATGCCATTTTCTCATAATCCTTAGAGTAACTGACTTACTTAGTCATCACAACCCAGCTCAAACGGTTTCACATAAAAAACTCAATTTTGACATTCAGGTTGGTTCAGGTTAGATAAGGAGAGATTTTTTAAAACCCAAATTTAAAAGGGTTGAAAAATTACTTTCATTAGAATTATAGATCTAGGCTATTCGTATTGATTGTAGCACGTGAGAAAACATGAAGACAAAATTTAGCAAAATCTTTGTTTCTTTACTATTGAATAGAAATCTGACCTTAACTATAGGAATTGAGCTTACGGTGTAGAGGATAGATAACCATACTGGTGTCTTAATAGCTATCATTAAATACTTAGTGACTAAAATACTATAATAAGTTAAACAAATTGTAGTTTTATCCGTTTTGTTCATGCTCATTATTCCATAATGTATTATATTGTGCTGTCGCTAAAAGTAAAAATACATTATAAAAGAGTGAAATCGATGATATTTGTAGGATATAACTTTTATATAACACATCTTTTCTTGCAGAAAAATAAAAGCTGGATAAAACTTGTGGTAATGCAAAATAAAGAGAAAAATTTCCTTTTTATAACTTATACGTAACTAGTCGAAATGAACAGTCGGTAATTATTTTTTTGCGTTAAATATTGTCCTCAATTGTGAGATCTAAAAATTAATTTAAAGCTGAAAGTCCTTAAATTAAAAAACTTCTCGGCTGTGAAATTTAGTTGTATGGATTTTTACCTGTAAGTATTCTCGTAGCAGCTTTTCGTTCCTGGATTTTTAGCGTGAATATAATTACACTTAGACTTTGTGGAGAGCTTTTAAGTTTTTAAGCTTTATTTTTGAGTGGGTACTAACATATATTTCTTTGGTGGTAAATCTCCAAGCTTAAGCTTTTTAAAATCAAGTACAAAATGATAAAATTAACTTTTTACTGCCCGGCGTTGGAATTGAATCCATTATGATAATATATTAATTTCACAAATAAACTTGTCATCTGCTGTTTATAATTTAAGATATTAACATTATTAACTATAATGAGTTACATAACGAGACATTATCATTCTCATGAAGCTAGTAGATTGGGTTAGTTTGGTTTAAATTACTTGAAAAATAATTCCAATGCAATTATTTTAGGAGTTATGACAAGGTATTTTACTGGACGGGCCTCCTAAAATTAACTATCGACTATATTATGAGCCAATAGCATTTTCACGTATTTTAACAAGTATATTTGTTCGAATGTCTAGAAAGAAGAATATCTAGCAAAACGAATGCTATGATACCGAGATAAATCCACACAGATATGTAATGTTAGGAGTGAGTCCAGTAAAATATCATATCATAACTCCTAAAATATTTGTTCAAAATAAAGTTTTTAAATTTTCTCCGCTGTGTGAAAATTTTGGATAGTTCTTTTTTTTATCTGTATGATTAAATATTTTTTATTCGTTTAATCGTTTTTCTACTTTTTGATCTGTGTCAATGTATTTAATTTTAGATTCTTTCCTCGGCCCTTCTACTTGAGAAGAACTAAGGAGACCTATAAGTGAAGCATGTAATCTCAGTAATCAATCACAAAACAGGCAAAAGTTTTAAACTAAAGTTCTTATTTCAGCCTTTTCCTTACAAAACTTTTTAACTTTGTTTCTCCGACCTTTTATCGGAGACGAAGCCTATTTGTTGAAATCATTGCAAAAGAATAGTTTCTCTTAGCTGACTCGAACTTATTCAATAAAATCTATTTACACTTAAAAATCGGGTCTTGATCAAGTACAACAAAGCCAACTTCTGAAATATTGAAGCTACCAATTAAATTGAAAAATGATAAAATATGTCACTGCAGGTTAGATTTTGTTTTATCCTATTTATAAATTGGCAATATAAAATTTATATATATGCAATTTCAAAATTATAATTTAGATTTGCATTTATAGTAGGAGCCTTGATGGCTTTCAAATCGATTTATTTTATTTATGTTACATATATCCCTTTGTAATCATATAAAATATAGACGAGAAAAATAACGTTGTCAAAGTTAAATTCTAATCTTGGCAGAGTGCACGAGCTTTTTACTGTTTTTCTACTATTTACGTTATAATTGCATTTTTGTTCCTCGAAATATCAAGTATTTTCAAGTTTATCAGGTTTTTCAGTTTATTTAACTTGAAATTGGCACTTGTGCAATTTACACCCTGGGACCAGGACCAAAGCTGTAGAGAAATTGTTGCAAAACAGATGTGAAGAAATAGGTAACAAATTGAGAAAACATCCCTAAAAATTTTTGGATTATCGAAATAAACTATGTAGTTATATTACTTGTGAATCATAAAAGCTTGGTTTAAAAGCAAATAAATGGAGGCAATCATTTGGCGCCAGAATGATGAAGTTTAGATGAAAATCCATAGAGAATAAGATTCATATACCGATCATGCGTTAAGTATATAAATTAAACAAAAATTTATATATGAAATGCCAAACAACCAAAAAATAAGCATGAGGTGAAAATGAATCAAAAAGGAAAATTTCTCAAATTTAAAATATGTCAAATATATACTCCCTAAAATATGGAAAAAATGGATCTAACCAAATTCATACCTTTATTTGACGAAGGCCTTCAATATTTACACAAGGATTTATTTCTACTGAAAAAATTATTTCTAACTTGACTCATTGTTTTAAAACCTTCCTAGCAGTTATTTTCCTAACAGACGGTGCCTTGCTCTTGCGCATTGAGCCAGATAATAGAGAGGGGTTTCGAATTCCTCTCCGCACTCCGGCAGGTAGTGGTCTCCACAGGCCCAGCGAATTTATGTATCTACTGTAATGACACATACAAGGGTTCTTACGGACCGACTATCCCTCGCCAGAAGCCATTTAGTCATGGTCTTATCAGACTCGCTGATAAAGTTCTTGGCCTGTCTACCACCCTTAAAGTTTCTCCACTCTCTGAAAAGTCCGTTCTTTGATTACCGCTCTCACTTGGGCTCGAGAAACGGCCTATACACGATGTGACAGAGCGTCTGGCAAGTTCATTTGAAACTCTTTTTTCGCTACCTCGCTGTATCGCGGCAGCCATATCAGCTTCACTCTCTTGATCTATGCCAGCAGCACCAAGACATCCCCCATTATATTTAATAATTTATACAAATAAGCCACCACAACTGATAAACGACCATATGATACAGTTTGCAGATGAAACTTTAGTGGTTTTATCACAGCAAAAGGGTGGGGATCCAAATGCCGTTAAAACATTTTACAGTTGACAGTTTACTACCAACAACGTTATTATGTACTTTAGCAAAGCGGAACTCATTCAGCTGCGATACTGCACCCCAAAAGGTAGGCATATTGTCCAGAATGACACCATAGGCAAGTACAGCAATGTTTTTGTAAGTCTGGCTGAACTCCCGACTTCCGCTTGGGTTGAAGAGTTCATATTGACAGTCTATTTCAATACATTATTAGTAGGTATCCTTATGGATGCTCTTAAGGTATTGGCACGAAGCATAACAGTGAATGCAGCAATCAATCATAACTCATCAATCAACTCAGATATGGGATCATGTTTTGGGTGAACTGCTGAGAGGCGAGTCGAATACTAACTAATATTGCAAAAACGCTGGATATAATGACAGTGCCATCAACTTTTCGAAGTTACTTTATTTGTTAAGAATAATATTGCCTCTGAGAAGTAGAGACTAGACTTTAAGACAATTTAAGGCAGTGTTTAAGAAAATATTAATCCAAAAAGCGTACTATATAAAATAATATCATAGCGATAATCTCAGCTAGGTTGTGAGAGTGGTTGGAAATGTCGTGATTTTAAAACGTTAGTATACGTAACACATCTTAATGTAAGAAATATCATTTTAAGTTGACTTTTTGTGTAATACTGTTAGTATTAAGCATGGTTACATGTATTATTAGGGACTCAAGTTAAATCGTAATATATTTGGTTGTATTTTATATATTTGTTCTTTTATGTTTTATATTTTTTACTTTCCTAATTTAGATTTTTTTTCCACGCCTGGAGGTAAACGTATTATAATTGTAATATAACATAATGGAACTAATAAAGCCTTTTGAATTTGAATTTGAATTTACAGCCAGCCAACAATAGAATGAAGTTAATAGTTATATACTCTACAATACACAAATGAATGAGTATAGATTAAAAACCGATTGAAGTGAAACGCGAATAAAATGTGTCTGACGATAAAATCTTTTTTTAAAAACAATATATTTTCAAAATTACGTCTAACAATATGAATGCAAGCAATGGAATGACAGAAATAGCTAAATTACATATATTTATAAGCTAGGTTATGCTGCCGTTGCAGTCTCCACGGTCTGGTCCAGGTCAGCAGGAATGGTACATGTAACTCCTCCCTCCTCAAGAAGCGAACATAACGGAGTTTGGGTGCGTTTCTTCATCCCCTTTGGAAGCTTCGTCGGATTTCCTTTTCCTTGTTCCTTTGGATTGACACCTTCTCGAAATCCATTTTTGTATCTTCTTCTTAGATAATATATACAGGGTGGCTGCTACTACTATTGTTAGTGTGGTGATAGTAATAGCTCTCCATGTGATTGACTCGCAATTTTGTAGGATTGTGTTTTCCTGAGAGCATCGATGCGGATTTCTGGTAGGATTAGTGGTGTTCCCTGTTTAAATTGAGGGTTGTTTGTGAACTTCTTTTTTTCTACTGTAACATCGCAATTCCTCGGGATTCTGATAAGCCTGGGCAGTACAATTTTTAGATATTGATCTGAGCCACGTTTGGAAAATATTTGTATGTTGTTTGTGGGTAGGACCAAAACTTCTTCCTGCGACACTTGTTCGACTAAGGGTTCTTCCAGGTGGATTTCGTCAGCACGGAAATTGACAGTAGGGTGGTTTTTCAGTAGCTGAAATGTGCATTCATCTCTGGGCTAGAGATTTTCGTCAACTTCTGGACAGCTGGTTTCTTCAAATTGTATGTTGTCTCTTGCTTGTGCTAGGTAGGGGTATTTTGGAACTTCAAGGGTCTTATTTTGAATGATAGAATAGAGGTGGTGGAAAACGAAGGTTTCTGATCTCAAAATTGGTGCGTGAATCGCAATACCTAATTTACCTTTAGAAAATGATACTTGTGTTCCAAAGAATTGATAGTATGAAAAAATATTTTTGAAGTTTGGAATAGCGTCGTTGTTATATAGAGATTTTAAGTACTGAGTTGTGTGAATAATTTCCGCAACAGAAATAATTGAATTATGCAAAGCATTGAGTTTAGCAAACATTATGGCATCTTCTAAATTGTCTATGAATGTTATTAGGTTTTGACAATCAAGAATTATTTGGGATAGTACGCTTTGAAAACTTACGTAGGTTTGAAAACTACTAATTTCACTATCAATTGATGCTTGTAGCATTTTTATTCCTTGTTCTAGTCTATCTTGATTATTTCCTAAAGTCGATATAGTTTTATTATAATTATTTATCAGTTGTTTTGACAAGGACATTTGAGTGTTTAAATGCTTTATAATATTTTTCTGATTTTGTTGTAGAGTATCAATTGCGTTGTCGTACCTATTACCATCGTCTTCATATAGTATGCCAAAACGCCATTTATTTATACTTCCCACTATATTAATAAGGCCTCTTTTATTCCTAATGTGAGGATTTAAGTTAGCTAGTTTATTTTGCGTAATGTTAATTAGAAACTCGGTTCTATAAAGTAAGTTATCGGCTAAGCCTTGATAGGATATAGGATTATTTATATTTTCATGTGTAACATGATCTCTTAACATAAAATAACTTGTTTTAATAATGGTTAATTATTGTCTACTAACTATGTTTAAATCTAAGTAGTGTATAAATGTATGTTTACTATATATAAGTTTAGCGTTGCCTAATTGAATGGGTAGTATGGGGTTTTTTACAAGGGTAAGCTGGATATCTTGACTGTTGGTCAGCTGAAGTACCAGAAGTAGCATCAGGCTCTGAAGGCTCGGCGGTGCCATTTCTTTCCTGCAAATATCGTTTTTATTTAGTCTTAGGTTTCTTTGCCGAGTTTTTATGATAAGTGCCTTTGTTTGTTTTTAATTTAATAGAGCTTTGGCTATCAACTTTTACTGTTTGAAACTTAGGTAATGACTTATTTCGAAGTTTTGTTTTAATATAAACCGGTCCCTGGAGATAAAATTGAGGTGGATTTTCTCGTTTTTCGTTTCTTTTATTGATTACCTTCTCTTTCACTTGTTGGTTGCTTTCTCTTATTTTTTCGTAAATTGTATCAGAGGCTACTTTGTGATTTTGAATATAGTCTGATATAATTACATGATCACTAAGTTCGAAGGGGTCATTTGTGTTAATATGACCTTTAATAATTTCAAAAGGGGTAAACTTCGTTATGCTAGGATGGAATTGTTGTATCCTAGTAGAGCGCGTTTCATTAGTTACTCGAGGTAATAATGCTTATTTTCCATTTTCAGATATCGGTTCGATCAGCGTAGAATGGAACCTTTCTACAGGAGAGTTTGAATTGCTATTCTTTGCTGTTGTATAGTGTAGTTCAATTTTGTATATTTTACAGAAATATTCCAAGTTTTTATTCTTAAACTCAGTCCCTCGGTCCGTGGTAACTTTTAGGGGTAGTCCGTGGTGGGTGATAAAATTAAGTACATTTTCGATCACAGCGGGTCCCGTTAGGCTACTTAATCTATACACTTGACCGTATCTAGAAAATGCATCAATTATAGTCAAAAATGTTTCGTTTTCGATCTTGAAAGTATCTACATGTAATTGTTCGAAGGGTCGAGAAGTTGTAGGGGTTAGATTGAATTTAACTGCAGGGGGATCTTTGTCATATTTATTCTTCTGGCATATTTCACAAGAGTTTACGTATTGTTCTATGTCCATATTCATTTTTGGCCAATAATATCTTGCGCCTAGGGCTAGTTGCATTTGGTTTATGCGTCTATGACAAGTTTTTGAGACATGGTACATATCCAATTTTTCTCTTTGTTCGTCTGCTATTTCGATGTCTTCTAGCATTTTAGGGCATTGTACAAATTTAAAGCATGTATTAGTGAAAAGGCTCTGTAGGGTTGTCGTAAACGTTTGAGCTAAAGGGCTATACCTAAAATATAGATCATATAGCCGTTTAGGATCAATAAGTTTTTTAAGAATTTTATGATACATGGCGTTGGATCATTTTTGGGCAAGGTATCAAAAATACGTGTATTTTCGAAAGTTTTTTCGAAATGACATTTAATTTGATCGATATCGCCTTGTGTCAAAATAATTAGATTTTTTATATGCATTCAGGATACGTTCGGTGATTGGTATACCAACAATTGGGTTTTCGTGTGACGAGTGGATCGTTTCTAGGTCGTCTGAATCCTCGTTTTGGGTGTTTGGTTGCGACATTTCTCTTTCTGAGTTTGGTGGTTTAATTTGGATATTTGAAATAACATTGACTTTTTGTCTTTTGTGTCTCAAAATGTCGTCAAGTATCTTTTGATCCAAGTCAGGAAGTTCGTCGGGATTTTCACAATATTTTTTGATGACCTCGTCTACGTCGCCAGGATTGTTAATTGTTTCATACAGATGATGTTTCTATAGCGTAGTGGTCATTGTCTATGGGGTTTCGTGATAGGGCATCTGCAGCTTGATTTGTTTTGCCCTTTTTGTACTTTATAAAGCAGTCGAATTCTTTCAATCTGAGACGCCATCTGACAAGTCTGCTGTTTGATTCGCGAAGTGAATAAACTCATTGTAATGGTTTATGATCTGTTAATATTGTAAATTTGTGTCCAAACAAATATGGTCTGTAATATTTTACGCCCCAGACTATTGTTAGTAATTCTTTTTCGATAGTCGAGTAATTTATTTCAGCTGGGTTGAGAGTGCGTGATGCATAACAAATAGGGTGACCAGTGACAATATCGCTCCGATAGCGTAGTTGGAGGCATCAGTATTTAATTCGAATGGTTTAGTAAAATCGGGATAGCACAAATACAGGTTCTGATGTTAAAATAACTTTACAAGTTTCGAAACAGTCCAAAAATTCTTTAGTATGCACGACTTTTTCGTTTTTCTTTAAACATTGGGTCATGGGTTTCGTGATTTTTGCAAAGTTTTTTACAAATTTCCTGTAGTAACCTGACAGTCCGAGAAATGATTTAATTTCTCTCTGCGTTTTAGGTATGGGAAAATTCTGTATAGCTGCGATCTTTTTCGGGTTCGGTTTTATTCCTTCCTCGGAATTCCACTTCTTTTCTAAGGAATTCGCTTTTGTCGAGTTGGATTTTTAATCGTGCTTCTCGTAATTTTGAGAATACTAGCCTTAGGTTTTGAATATGTTCTTGCAATCCTGTACTGAATATTATTAGGTCATCCATGTAAACTAGGCATATTTTATTCTGCAAATCTTTCAGCACTTCGTCCATAACTCTTTGAAAGGTAGACGGAGCGTTTTTTAAGCCAAAAGGCATGCGTAAAAATTCGTAGTGGCCGTTTTCCACTGTAAACGCCGTTTTTTCTATGGAATTTTCCGACATTTCTATCTGGTGGAAGCCGCTTGCTAAATCCAACGTAGAGAAATAGTTTGCTCTGCCTAGTTTGTTCAAGATTTCATTTATATTAGGAATAGGGTACCGGTCGTCAATTGTTTTTTGGTTTATGTTCCTAAAGTCTACTACTAGACGCCATTTAGGTTTGTTGGAAGCATCTAGCCTTTTCGGGACAATCCATGTGGGTTTTCGGGACAATCCATATGGGTGGGCTCCATGGGCTAGCTGACGGACGAATGATTTTTTTTTATAACATTTCGTTTACTTGTCGTCTGACTTCATCTTTATGTACATACGGGTATCTGTAGGATTTCGTGTGTACCGGGATTTCGTCGGAGGTTTTAATATTATGTTTTACTTTAGAGGTAAAACTGAATTTATCTCCTGGCTTAAAGAATATATCCGAGAAGTCTAGACATAAATTTGATATCGATCTTTTTTCCTCGGTGTTCATGTGCTCGGTACGTATTAAGTCTAGGATGCTAGCTTCTCGTTTCGCTTTGTGTAATTTTCGTTCTCATTATTCCTTGTTTCAAACGTATACATTTCACATAGCTCATCTTTAAATGAGTCTGCAAATATCGGTTGATTCAACGTAACGTTTATTATCTTATCGGTGTAGTTTTGCATTTCCACTGCAGCGAATCCATTCTTAGAATAGGACAAGGAACGTGGGATTATAATACTGTTAATTTTCATTTCATTTATTAATTTATCGCCTTCGAATATGCTGACTGGTATATTTTTAATTAGTTTGTCGTGAGGATTAACTGAGAATGAAAATTTGATGTCAGCAGGTGACCTATATTCAAAAGGAATTTCTATACATTTGCCGACAAGTTTTTTATTAATTAGATCTATATTTAAATTCATATTAATTAAATCAAGGTGTCCTATTGCTCCGTCGAAATAATCATGAAAATCAAACAGAATAAAATCAATTTCATATTTAATTCGGTATTTTAAAAATGCGAGAATAGTGGCCTGAAATTGTGTTTGTTGACTGCCTACAGCTGTTTTTATTGTGTGTGTAGTTTGGTATACATGGTTAGGGAAATATCTTTCGGCGAAAGATGGATTTAAAATAGATCTACTGCCAGTACCTATCAAAAGTTTTAGGTCGAGTGGTTATATTTTGACATAAGGGAGGGTATTATTTGATGAGATATTAATCTCTACTAGATCTGTTGATCTGGCGGCCCTGGATCGGGAAATTTTTCAATTTTCTCGGAAATTTGACTATTTGCGAAATAGGCCTGGTCGACATTGTTGGCATTGGAAGCATCGTAGAATTGGGGGTAATTATCTAGCTCTGGGAGATTTTCTTGAGGGGATTCCTGCGGAAAATCTTCGTTTGGGTATTCTTGAGAATACAATTCTTTGAATATAGGATTAGGCCTTGGACTTTGATTTTGGAAATTTTTCTATGGCTCTGCGTAGAAGGAATACGAGATGTCGTAGACATTGGGGTAGGTTTCGGCAATTGATTTATGAGCGTTTGATTAGGATGGAAAACGTTTTGTGGTTTTCCAAAAACTTCTTGATTGGTGGGGAATTTCCTTGTCGGTAAATTCCTTAGTTGGATATTAATTGGTTGGGATCCCCATTGGGGTTTGGGTGTGAAGTTTTGTTGTGTTGACCATTGGGGTCTTGGTGTAAAGCTTTGTTGTGTTGACCATTGAGGTCTTGGTGTAAAGTTTTGTTGTGTTGACCATTGGGGTCTTGGTGTAAAATTTGAATAGTTTTGCGGCTGATGTGTGTTAAAATAGTTAGGATGTTGTGAATTATTTGTGTAATTGTTCTGGAAGTTATTATGACTGTTTGATGGTTTTTGAGAGGTTAAGGCTCTATAAGGTTTATTTACATCATTAACGTTACCATACAATCTTTAAAAATTTTCAAATTCGTTTGCACACGTCATTGCGTCTTCTAAACAACTAGGTTTTCTTAAATACATGTGATTTTTCAATGTACCTGTGCAACCAGCTATAAAAGTATTTAAAGCAGTTTTATCATAATGTTTAATTTCACACAACTTTTGTTGTGGGGGCGAATTAGGATCGTTACTGATACGTTGCGCTACACTACTAGGTAAAAGTTGTAATCTACTGCCAAAATTTAGAAGGTGTTCGCCTTTGTAAGGCGTAGTTCTTGTGAGTTCTTGAACAAGGCAATCTAGATCTCTTCTGTCAGAAAAACACTGAATTAAAGCATGTTTTAAACTTGTCCAATCATTTAATTCGACTCTATTGCCTACCAAAACTTCGGCTTTGCCTACTAATTTTTCTTGAATTGATTCGAAAATAATATGTGCGTCAAGCTCCCTATCTTTGAACATTGAATAGCTATCAATTAGAGTACTTTCGCATCGCTTGATAAATTTATTTAGAGTATCACTATTCCCATCGAATGGCTTGATTATTTCTAACCTAGATTTAAAAGGGTCCCAATTCATTTTTGGGTTGTGAGCCTGCGGCTGTTCCTTCCATATTTGATGCTATATTTATTTGTTTATCTTCAATGCTTATATATTAATTTGACTTAGTTTCTGTAGTAACTCGCCTATTTCGACGTTATCCTTAATAGACATAAGTAATTAAATGAAAATATCTTATAATATGCATTAGTTATAAATAACACTTATGAATGTATTGATTAACGAATAATCAATTTTCTATTAAATAAAACTTATTTAAACTTACTAACTAGCGAAATAACTGATTTTTAGTTATTTCTAATTCTTACGCTATTTCGTTTGAATTTGCAGAACACTGATTTTTAGTTATTTGCAAAAGTGAGAATCAATTATTAATATATAGAATCAATATCAATCAATAATATTCAAATACGAAACCGTAAATAAAAGGATCAATATAGGGTAAACAGGAATAAAGCTCTTACGAAGGTCCACGTATCGGGATCGACGTCTTCGTTCTTCCTCTTCTTGATTCCACTGTTGCACTCTCAAGTCGATGTCGCTGGGTCTTATCGTTGGGGTTCTTTTGGATTGCACTGACAGGGTAGAAACCACTCATAGATGTCTTTTACCGCGCGATTCGATAATTTTCGACGCTCTAGCGCACAATCCTACCGACTGCGCCAATTAAATGTGTCCGACGATAAAATCTTTTTTTATAAACAAATTATTTTCAAAATTACGACTAACAATATGAATGCAAGCAATGGAATGACACAAATAGCTAAATTACATATATTTATAAGCTAGGTTATGCTGCCGTTGCAGTCTCCACGGTCTGGTCCAGGTCAGCAGGAATGGTACATGTAACTCGCGCTCTGGGCTGGAGAGTAAGTAAGCTAATAAATGCGTTACGAAAAGTGTAAATACATCAAGGCGAAGAGAGATAGAGAACGAGATATAGCATTGGTAAAACCACAAGGAAAGAAAGATATGAATCATAGAAAAATAACTGATCACTACCCGATAGCGCTTTCCTTTAATAATGGTTCCGGAAATAAAAATAAGCCAACAGGAGTAAGACATCATATAAAGACTTATATTAATTATAATACACTTCGCACAGATTTACAGCACGAGCAATGGGATTGTGTTTACCAAGCCAAAAATATTCATGAAGCAACGTCAAATTTTATTAAATTATTGAAAGATAAAATAAATGCAAATTCACAACATGTTAAACAAACAAACACAAAAAACGGCAAAAATCAATGGATTACAAAAAGTTTGCTAAGTCAAATAAAAACTAAAAACTCTTTATACAAACAGTACTTAAAGAACCCTAATAACATTCAATTGAAGACTGAATATAAAACATATAAAAATAAGTTAACAAAAACCATAAATAAAGTGAAAAGGGATTTTGCTCAGAACGAAATATTAAAAAATAAAAACCGGTCGCAGTCCTTATGGAAAAGTATTAACAAATTGTGTAATAAATCTATGTCAAAAACAGTTATTGTGAGTATAAAAAATGAGCACTCAGTAAATATTACAAATAAAATTGAAATTGCCAACACCTTAAACAATTATTTTTGTGATGTAGGTCAAAACCTAGCCAAGAAAATAAGTATTCCTGGGAATTACTCGGAAAAAAACGAATGGGCAAAAAATGGACTCTTTTACTTAAAACCAACCAGTACACACGAAATAAAAAAGATAATTAACGAACTAAAACTAAAAAAAACGCCAGGTCCAGACGGGATACGCGCAGAAACACTCAAAGAAATATTAAATGAGATTTCAATGGTTCTATGCTACTTGATTAACCTAAGTTTAAAAATTGGGGAATTTCCAAACATTTTGAAAGTTGGGGAAGTTAGGCCTCTATTTAAAGGAGGAACAAAGAGCGAACTTGGTAACTATCGACCGATATCTTTAATATCTAATATTTCGAAGTTATTTGAAAAAATAATTAAAAGAAGGCTTATTGCATTTTTGGATAAACAAAATATACTCTCAGATAAACAATTCGGATTTCGATCGGGCATGTCAACTGAAGATGCAATAGCTGCTCTGACTGGTAAAATTTATGATGCGTTGGACGATAAAAAACCATCAATTTGCGTATTTGTTCATCTGGCTAAGGCGTTTGACACCGTGTCGCATAGTATTCTTTTAAAAAAACTAAGAAATGTTGGAGTTAGAGGCAGTGCTTATAATTTATTAGAGAGCTACTTAAAAGATCGGGTTCAATATGTTAAATTGGAAGATATAAGCAGTAATATCAGACCTGTTACATGCGGTGTACCGCAAGGAACAGTCTTGGGTCCGATTTTATTTACCATCTATATAAATGATCTACTTAAAGGCAATTGGAAGGGAGAAGTGATCAGTTTTGCTGATGACACAGCAATTTTGTACTCAGGAAACACATGGACTCAAGTAAAAAGATTGGCGGAACTAGACCTAAATAATATTTTTAACTGGTTTAAAATAAATAAACTGACACTCAATCAGTCTAAAACAAAATTTGTTCCATTTACCTCTTATTCAAATAAACTGCCCGATTTCCAATTTTTAAGCACTCCAGAAAATATTTATATATCTAAAGCAGATAGTATTAAATATCTTGGCATTATAGTGGATCAACATTTACGTTGGGATAAACAAATGGAATTTATAGTTTCTAAAACAAGATATTTAATAACTCGCTTTGTGTTTTTAAGGTCCCTTCTTACAACCCCACAACTAAAGATAGTCTACTTTGCGTTATTTCAGTCGCAGCTGAGCTACGGTGTGACTGGTTGGGGCGCCGTTAGACATTGCCATATCGAGAACTTGGAGGTTATCCAAAAGTGGATATTAAAAATAATTTTTAATAAAACGAAGCAATTTTCTACTGATTTACTATTCAGGGAAGCCAAAGTTTTTGATATTAGGCAATTATATTTTTTTAAAACTTTAATTCTTTTAAATCAGAAAAAAGTTGCGCTTCAGCCAGTTGAACACGGAAAAAATACGAGACTTGGTAAAGATGGTGTGGTTGTTCCATTAACTAAAAAAGAAATAGGACATAAATCGTTGAATTACTTGGCACCAAAATTCTTTAATACTTTACCGAGTAGCTTGAAAGAAATCATATTTGATAAAACATTTAAAAATGAAGTTAAAAACTGGATTTTGAATAAAAATAGAGAGGATATCCATTACTTTTTCTAAGAAGGAATAATTTTAACTGCTTGTAAATTTAAGTAGGTATTATGAACGGATAAATTTGAAACGTAGAGCAAATGATTGGAAAAATTGTATGTAAAATGAGTATGTAATTTTGATTAGTGATAGTGACCCTCCCAAATGTGTCGTATACAACCCGAATGTGACTATAGAAACCTCTATCAAAGACTTTATTACTATCATAGACAGCACTTACAAGCGACAGTATGTCGCCTCTGTGTAATTGTTTATTCAAGTATGTTTAGTGTGGTATTGCTGTAATCTTGAAATAAACTTATTATTATTATTATTATTATTATTATAGAAACACTGCAGGAGCAAGATAGAGCGAGCGTGTATGACACATCAAGGCGAGCGGATGAAAGGAGCAAGATATAGCGTTAGTAAAGAGAGAAGGAAAGGGAGTTATGCATGGTAGAAACACAGCAGGAGCAAGTGAGAACGGGCCGCTTTTTATGGAAACCTACGCAGCATTCCAAAAAATATTATGCCTTTATATGCTTATGACAAAAGACGTTTTACTTCTACTTTGTGGTTGGTTCACAAGCATACTATTTTTTTTAGTACTTCAATTGGGTTCTAAGCTAAAAAAAAATAATGTTGAAGCCAAACGGCGAAAGATGTCTGTTTTATATTTCCTTCCAAATAACTTGCTTGACAAAGGTAAAATGCTTCTCGTATAGTTGTGTCATACTAGCTAAATTATTATTAAAGAGATCCAATGGTTTCAATTTCAAATATGATTAACTTTGTTGAAGGTCACTAATTTATAAAATTGTAATTAAAAGTATATTTTGCAATTATGGTACATATGTTATATTTCGCCTTTTGTTTTACACTATGATAATAATTATGTTAAATATTCCGGAATGTATCTTATGTTTAGACATTTTTTCGTTTGAATTATGCTTTTATTGAAGGGATTGCGCTCCACAGGACAGTGGCGGCTCGCGGTTTTGAAAAGTGGGGAAGAGCTACTGAGATCGAGAGAAGGAACAGCGCCGCAGGCGAAAAATTTTTGGGGTCCACGCCCAAACTGCCAAAATTATTTCATAATTATTACCGGTATTTTTTAGGTAAAGCATCAAAAAATAAAATATATTCATATTGTATTAGCAACAATGTCTACGAAAAATACACTAAAACTAGAATATATAGAAAATATCTCTTGTATAATACTATAATGGATCAACCGTGAAATGTAAATAAAAAATAATTCCAAGAATTCACGGCGGAATGTCCCCTAATAAACTCTCAATAAACGAAACAACGTGCTTTCACGTTGATCTGAGAAAGGAAGTGCTACACGCCAGCTCTTCCAATCATTGCAAACCAAACAAATGTACGACCATTACGACGTCATCGTTGTCATGGCAACCAACTAGTTGCCCTTATACTTTTGATGACTCGACGGCTCTCGAGCGATGCCTCTTCCTTAAAGGTCTACACAAATGATAATGAGATTGTCACTGCTATCGGCGCGTACGCGAAAAGAAATAGACATTTTCATGTGGGTTCACCTCTGTTTTATTCGATAGTGGTGTTAACGGGCAATGTGCAGGTGGCGAGATTCTTGTTCTTGTCTCATGAAGCTTTGATTTTAATATTTGAAAATAATTGAATTATTAGTTATTAGGGGGGTAACGGGAAATAGATTATTCCTAAACTAAGAAAATTTTATCATTGAATCTTAAAATATATTACTTTACTCAAATCAAATCAAATCAAATCAAAAACTTTATTGCCATTATTGGTTACGGAACATTGGGTCGTCAATGATAATGAATGAATTAATTGTATTTTTTTAAAATACATTTTCTTGAGGAAGTGGCACTTCCCCTACTTCCGCTGAATAGCCGCCACTGCCACAGGATTTTGCTTCCCACCTATATTACTTTTCTTTAAGGCAAAAAATTAATGCAGAGGTACTGCTTTCTTGTAAAAGATGATTAATGCTATGCCGATTCACTGAGATGGCCAAGAAAATATTAAAATATGCAGTATGTAGCTAATGCAGAAAAATGAGTTCAATCATTTTACGTTAGTCGAACAAACGTTAACTTAACGAGATATATTTTAAAAGCATATTTCGCTTAATTTAACTTGCAAAGTCACGGAACTGACTTGAACTTTTCGAAATACGAACATCACATTTAGCTGAAATGTAGATAGAATTCATTCAGTAAAATAAAGTCACAAAGTTTCCCTTAATTCAACATTAAATCGGTGAGAACAGCGTACAAAATTTCTCGGTCCGTTGCATTTGGGTTTTACAAATCAGTTGCAGGGAGAATGTAAAATTAAATTTTTAGGGTATTTAAACCTAGTTTTATGAAAACAAAATACATTTGGAGACTTAACGAGGTAAAGTTTTAAACTCGAAAACGCAGCTTTGAACTTATTCGTGTAGATATATATTAAAATGTTGCTAAAAATTTAATTAACACATTATCATCCCATCTCAATAATGAGATATTGAGCAGAAATATTATAGAAAATGCACATCAGAACCTTAAATTCACCTGTAACTGTTCTGCTAAAGTAGACTATTTTGTCTTGGGGTTTCATTGTTTGAAATCGTAATTTTTGTAATTCTGCATATAAGCTATATCTGGATATGGAACTGGGTACGTCATAGACAGTTCTACAAAATCCCCATCTAAGATAAATGTCACGTATTTTTCATATGTTAAAAAAATTAAGGATTCTTCAAATAAAGACACAAGGCAATATTTTAAGTACTGAGTAATAAATATAATCTGTTGGCGTAGTTATCCATCTTATATTATTGACAAAATAACTTTCAGTGCAAAGTTGACGATACGTAGACTAATAATGTTTCAGTGCACAGCACAGACTGAATCATTACCTTTGCAAGCGATGAATAGTTTTATTCTTTCTTTCATCTGATCAATTAGAAAATTTGATCTTATGGCTTTCAGTTACTGGAAATACTGGCAAACGGGTATTAGAGGAATTACGATGGCAATATGCATTAGAACCATCCTGGAATAGGTTTGAGAATAAATCAACGACAACAAACAACACTGCACCAAAGCATGGGCATAAGTTAGTATCCTCTAAATGAAGATATTTAACATATTTGATACTTAGTTTTTTAACTTCTTCGCATCGATCTAGCGGGTTATTGACCACAGTCGATATTACTTTAGTAGGTGCATCAGGTTTCTTTTGTGTGTGCGGTACATAATAAAATCGTTATAAATATGTTAGTTATTCTAGCCGTTTTCCCTTTAAATTCATTGCTAACGGGTCTTCAGAGTTAATTACTTCGACATGGTAGCAGAGCGTGGATATCTCAGAAGAGTCAATAAATGAAGAAATAGTTCGTCATTAAGAGCTCAAATCTTGAGCAGCTGTTCCAAAAGTAGTTCCTTGCAGACATTGATCAAAGTTTGGTGAAGATGGATACATGAAAAGTATATTGGCTTACTGAAAGGAAAAGGTAAATTGTTTACACGGAAATATAAGATGAGCATTTTGTTGAGAAATATTCCAGGTGCTCTAGATGTTGTCGAATTAGTGCTACATTTAGCTTTATCTTAAAGTACAACAAAATGGAAAAAAGTGTTAGCATTTTTGCTGAGGCTAACAGTAGTGTTTTGCTTTTATTAAATGTAAATATGACCCAAGAAAGATTTGAAAAAGCGATGAGATTTACCAGTGAAGGGAAAGTATCACTGGAGCATAGCAGTATGATGACAATGTTGTGGTCAAAATATATGACCTGTGTATTCAGTTTTAAGCTTCAAAAGACAGCCGGAGGATGGCCTTGCTACACATACTTGCAAACTTATGGATTAAATTCAAGTTGAAATTTCTAAAGAAAAACCTGTAAATCGATCACAGTGATATCACCTGTAAGTGATGTTCCTAAATTTTTGTTGATTTGCAAGATACTGGAGATACAAACAAGCATCTAGTCGGTAAAGGCAGTTTTGATCCCGAACTCCGTTCGTCAATGTTGTTTTCACATATTTTCACTTCACGCGTTTGTATAAAACTTTTCGAGGAGAGCAGAAATGTGAGAGTTTGGCTCAGGTGGCGAGGCTCGCATCTAGAACGCAAAGTAATGGGTTCGACGCCCGGCGCATGCAACTTTTTTTTATTGGATAAGTTAATTATTTGGCATACTCTGGGTTAGTTTGCGTTAGTTTTTTTTTGGTTGCGTCCCGAAGCCAGCGGAGAACATTGCATGAAGTGAAAATGTAAATATAAAAATTCACAGTCCTTCGCAAAGATGCAACCGGGGAGACATTGAAAATGCCGAAGCAGAATGCAACGCTTACTAAATTTGAGATCTGAGAAAACACATAATTGTGTAAAATATAATAGTTGATAGAAGTTTGGGTGAGATCAGGTTAGATTACGTAAGTTTACTTTACCAAAATATACCACATAAATGCATATTACTTGAAGTTTCGATCTTTTTTACAATTTATAACGTTATAAGTATAGTTGAAAAAGCAAAAGACCATTTGCATTTGATTCCTCTGACATTCCTCGATCTAACGATATGAGACACGACTAGTCTGTCGTGAGAAACTAAAAATCACCCTCACCCACCCTTAACACAACTTAATGTAAAAAATGACTTTTAGCAGATTATGTAAGTTTAGTTTACCAAAATATACCACATAAATGCATATGTTTCGATCGTTTTTACAATTTATAACATTAATGGTGGTTGCAAACACTGCATTCGATTCGTCTCTCAATCCCCGATCTAACGCGGTTAGTTTCATTTATTATCAACTTATTTTAGTCATATGAGTCGGTTCCAATACGTTATAAAAAAATTTAATAGATTTGGTTACTCGTCTAATCAATTTTCGGTTAGTTTCACTTAGTGTCAACCTTTTTTACATATTTGAGCTGGTTCCGTTACGTTATAATCAATTTCAATATATTTGGTTAGTCGTTTAATCAACTTTCGGTTAGTTCCACTACTTAGTCTCAAATTATTTTACAGCTGGTTCCGATACGTTATAATCAATTTTAATAAATTTGGTTGGTTTTGATTTAATAGTCATCTAATCAACTTTTGGTTAGTTTCACTTAGTCTTAACTCATTTTAGTTATTTGAGTCGGTTCCGATACGATCAATTTTAATAGATTTGGTTAGTTTTGGTTAGCCGTCTAATCAACTATCGGTTAGTTTCACTTAGTCTCAACTGATTTTACTTATTTGAGCTGGTTCCGATACGTTACAATCAATTTTAATAGATTTGATTAGTTTTGGTTTATCGTCTAACCGACTTTCGGTTAGCTTCACTTAGTCTCAACTTATTTTAGTCATTTGAGTCGGTTCCGATACGTTATAATTAAGTTTACTAAACTTTGTTAGTTTTGGTTAGTCGTCTAATCAACCCCCCGTTAGCTTCACTTAGTCTCAATTATTTTAGTCATTTGAGCCAGTTCCGATATGTTAAAATCAATTTTATTAGATATGGTTAGTTTGGGTTAGACGTCTAATCAATTTTTGATTAGTTTCACTTAGTCTCAACTTATTTCACTTATTTGAGCTGGTTCTGATACGTTATAGTCAATTTTATTAAATTTGGTTAGTTTTGGTTAGTTCCCTAGTCAACTTGCGGTTAGTTTCACTTAATCTCAACTTATTTTACTTATTTAAGCCGGTTCCGATACACTATAATCAATTTTAATATTTTTAGTTAGATTTGGTTAATCGTCCAATCACCTTTCGGTTAGTTTCACTTAGTATCAACTTATTTAGGTCATTCTGAACAGGTTTCGATGCGTTATAATTAATTTTAATAGATTTGGTTAAGTTTGGTTAGTCGTTCAATCAAGTGTCGGTTAGTTTCACTCAATATCAACTTACTTTAGTCATTTGAACCGTTTCCGATACGACAATTTTAATAGATTGCGTTAGTTTTGGTTAGTCGTCAATTCAAATTTCGGTTAATTTCACTTAATATC
The DNA here is from genome assembly GCA_016904865.1 of Pissodes strobi. Classification (NCBI taxonomy): domain Eukaryota; kingdom Metazoa; phylum Arthropoda; class Insecta; order Coleoptera; family Curculionidae; genus Pissodes; species Pissodes strobi. Next base: position 292,611 of record MU182216.1, read on the forward strand.
AACTTATTTTACTTATTTGAGCTAGTTCCGATACGTTATAATAAATTTTAAGAGATTTGGTTAGTCGGCTAATCAACTTTCGGTTAATATCAACTTATTTTAGTCATTTGAACCGCTTACGATACGTTAAAATCAACTTTAATAGATTTGGTTAGTTTTGGTTAATCGTCGAATCAATTTTTGGGTAGTTTCACTTGGTCTCAACTTATTTTAGTCGTTTGAGTCAGTTGCGATACGTTATAATCAATTTAATAAATTTGGTTATTATTGGATAATCGTCGAATCAACTTCCAGTTCGTTTTACTTAGTATCAACTTATTTTACTTATTTGAGCTAGTTCCGATACGTTATAATAAATTTTATGAGATTTGGTTAGTCGGCTAATCAACTTTTGGTTAATATCAACTTATTTTAGTCATTTGAACCGGTTACGATACGTTAAAATCAATTTTAATAGATTTGGTTAGTCTTGGTTAATCGTCGAATCAATTTTTGGGTAGTTTCACTTGGTCTCAACTTATTTTAGTCGTTTGAGTCAGTTGCCATACGTTATAATCAATTTAATAAATTTGGTTAGTATTGGATAATCGTCGAATCAACTTCCAGTTAGTTTTACTTAGTATCAACTTATTTTACTTATTTGAGCCGGCTCTGATACGCTATAATCAGTTTTAATAGATTTGGTTAGTTTTGGTTAGTCGTCTAATATACTTTCTGTTAGTTTCACTTACCCTCAACTTATTTTAGTTATTTCAGTCTGTTCCGATACTTTATAATCAATTTTAATATATTTGGCTAGTTCTGGTTAGTCGTCTAATCAACTTTCGGTTAGTTTCACTTAGCCTAAATTTATTTCACTTATTTGAGCTGTTTCTGATACGTTATGAGCAATTTTAGTAGATTTGATTAATTTTGGCTTTTCGTCTAATCAACTTTCGGTTAGTTTCACTTAGTCTCCACTTATTTTAGTCATTTGAGTCGGTTCCGACATGTTATAATTAAGTTTAATAAATTTGGTTAGTTTCACTTAGTCGTCTAGTCAACTTCCGGTTAATTTCACTTAGTCTCTACTTATTTTAATCATTTCAGTCAGTTTCGATACGTTATAATCAATTTTAATAGATTTGGTTAGTTTGGGTTAGTCGTCTAATCAACTTTTGGTTAGTTTCACTTAGTCTCAACTTATTTCACTTATTTGAGCTAGTTCTGATACGTTATAATCAATTTTAATAGATTTAGTTCATTTTGGTTAGTCGTCTAATCAACTTGCGGTTAGTTTCCCCTTCCTAGATCTGTGGTTAATTTCACTTAGTCTCAACCTATTTTATTCATTTGAGTCGGTTTCGACACGTTATAATCAAATTTAATAAATTTGGTTAGTTTTGGTTAGTTGTCTAATCAACTTCCGGTTAGTTTCACTTAGTCGCAAGTTATTTTACTTACTTCAGCCGGTTTCGATATGTTATAATGAGTTTTAATAGATTTGGTTTGTCGCCTAATCAACTTTCGGTCGTTTCACTTAGTCTCAACTTATTTTAGTCATTTCAACTGAGTCCGATACATTCTAATCAATTTTAATAGATTTGGTTAGTCGTCCAATCAACTTTCGGTTGTTTGCACTTAGTCTCAATTTATTTTAGCAAGTTCCGATACATTATAATCAGTAATTCATAAACCGTGTCATGACGTTCCCTAAAATTTTCCGTGTCGTGATACGACCTTGGAAACTCACTGTCAAGAAACCATAGTATTCATCTGAACGTATCGGAGCGTTATAGTCAAATATAACGTTTCTAGTGAGTTTTCGTTAGTCGCCAAAATTCGGTTCGTTTTGGTTAGTTTTAACTTACTTGAAGTTGTGTGACCTATTTCGATACATTTTAACCCGTTTTGATGCTTTTGGTTACTTTTGATTAGTTTTGGTTAGTCATTCAATCAACTTTCCGATAATAACCAATTTTAATGTTTATGGTTAATTTTGGTTAGTCGCCAAAATTCGGTTAATTAGAGTTATTTTTAATTTACTATAATATTTTTAATCTGTCTCGATACGTTTTAGCCATATTTGATGCTTTTCATTAGTTTAGGTTAGGTTGGGTGAGATAGTCGTCGTGGGTAGTCGTTCAATCAGTTAATTTCAGTTAGTATTAATTATAGTCATTTCAATAGGCGCCGATACGTTATAATCGAATTTAATGTTTTTGGGTAGTTTTGGTTAGTCGCAAAATTTTTAGTTAGTTCTACTTACTTTAATATTTTTAATCTGTTCCGATACGTTTTAGCATTTTTTGGTTACTTTCGGTTAGTCCTCGAATCAACTTTCGGTTAGTTTTAGTTAGTTCCAATTTATTTTAGTAATTTGAACCGGATCCGATAGGTTATAAGCAATTTTAATTTGTATGGTTAGTTTTGGTTATTCGCCAAATTTCGGTTACTTTGAGTTAGCTTTAACTTACTTTTATTTTTTTATATTTGTTCCGATTCCTTTGAACCCTTTTTGTACTTTTGGTTACTTTTAGTTAGTTTGGGTTAGTCGTTCAATCAACTTTCGGTTAGTTTCAGTTAGCTTTAATTCGTTTTTGTCATTTGAGCCGATTCCGTCCTCAGAAACAGACTAACACGATCTCTCACGTATATTACGTGATGTGCCAAATGTAGCATGCACTTTTTTGCGATTTGATCCCCATAATAGGAAAACAAAAACATTTCCAATGTTAAAATGTAAACATTAAACAACGCACGTAGCTCCATAACTGTGCCGTTCGGCAGAAGTCGAGATACCGGCGAGAGGCTAATGAGATACTATCAGATAAATGATTCTCAGTTAAGTCGAATTTGATGCCGATGCGATGTCCAAGTCAAAACGTACGTTAGACATTTTGACAAATCAACTTCGTGCATAAGAGAAGGCTTGGTTAAATAAAAGTGAGCTGTTAGCTGTACAAAAGGCAAAGATAAGAAAATTTAGCAGGAAGCTAAATAAGTGGATATACAATTACTGCAAGGAAGAAGAACACCTGGTGAAACAGTGTGAAAAATGGAAAGCTGATGGCAAGCCTTCATAGATACAGAAAAATGATAATGTAATCAGAGTAAATATTACGTTAGAAGCTGCATCAGGTTCTGTACTGAGCCCAAAAGGTGAGGATGATAAACTGGTTGGTCGATAATGGTGGCACAAATCATATTTGCAACAGAAGTGATTTGTCGAAGCATTTGAACCATTTCAGGAATCGCATACAGTAATTACAACTACTGGTAATATAGTAGCTGCTGTTTCTTTTTTCGGTTTCTCATTTTAAAATTACTATAGTTAGCAATCTTTTGAATTTTTTATAGGACTTGCAGAGTAAATTGTCGACCCATATTCTACTTGAAATGGAATACAGATGATTTAGGTCTTCAGGGACAGATTGTGTTAAATTTGGAAAATTAAAAGAATAAATTAAATAAAATTCTAGTAAAATATAGCTTTTTCAATACTTGTATATTGTATGATATGCATTTGTAGAATCTAATTTTGGGCATCGTACAAAATGTATCGCTTTACGAATTTATCTTATAAATATTTACTTAAATATAAATAACGCAAGCTATACCTACTGGAAATACTCGGAATTATTTTAAAACTTTCTAAACCGGCTTATTGTTAGGCGCCTAAATGCGCAACTATGCTTTAATTTGACGACCACTGTATCTCTTACGGTTTTCGAGATCTACAAACAGACTCGAATTCGAGCCACCCACAATACTATATGCATGGTTTTTGTCCATATCTTGAACTAGGTTTACAGGTTTTATAGCTACATCAAAAAGTAGTCCATACAAGAGGTTTAGGTTTTACTGAGTCGCTCAAATCCGTTAAAAAATAAACAAGTGACAATCAGAAACCGACAGAAATGTTAAATGCAACATCCTGTATAATTGGTAGATTTTTATTTCTGTGAAAAATTCTAAATTATTTGGTATAACATTATCGTAATATATCTAAATTCAACTGTTTCTAAAGTATTAAAGTTTGAAATTGACATTTTGTGCACTTATGGCAAACTGCAGAATCTAAACGGCTTAACTTAGAGCAAAACGGTTTGTACTTTTGCCACGCTCTTCTTTGGCTTCTAGCTTTATTTGGTTACCTTAACTTCAGATCTGAAGAAACTGAGAGTGAATAAAGTGAAAATAAAAATTTAAAATAAAAAAACTTGCAATTATCGGTGCGTAGGCCAGAATGAGTTGTCGTCGAAGCCTGCTAATTAGGCCGTAGCTCAACTTTTGGAGAGTAAGGGGGTAATTATTTTAAGAGCTTGTAGACGGCACAAGCTAGAAAATTCCCATGTAAAAACTTGGAACTCGTTTTGGCTTAGGCTTCGCAATAAATGGAAATACGAATAAAAAGCCCAGCGATGGACGTTGAAATTTACCAATAATAATAAAAAAATATATAAATAATCACGAAATCAGAATAGAGATAAATGAATAAATCAAAACGATTTCATTATTGAAACAAATAATACAAATCAGTTCGGAGTTCGGATATGCTTTAAGTGCGGGAACGACACTTTGCCCAAGTGTTAGGAACAATGCTTTTTGTACGAGTACCCTAGAAAAGTAGAAATCTTAAATAAATAATAAAACAATTTATTTTAACACAAATACAGAAAAGTTTTTTTATTTCAATACAAATACAGAAAAAATATCATTTATTATTATTAACAATACTAATGTTAAAAGTACAGTTAGTTGCATGTTGAAGGTCTATGGCAGATTGTAGCTAATTTTTTGGGGACGGTGATGAAGATGGTTCGCTGCTTGCTGTTGAGATGAAATAAGTTTGCATTTCAATTGAGGAACTGGGCATTTCGTCAGGTTTGTTGTGGCTACAGTTTAAAATTTTGTTACTTTCTTGTAGTTCGTTGATTCTTCAATGTATCCCTCTGCTACCGTTGTCGATTTCCAGCCGCCCAACCGTTTTATGTCTGTGAGTCCCTCTCTAGAATTTGCAAGTAACGTTGCGGAAGATCGCCGGAAACTATGGCCCTGTGTAAACTTCTGGATTCTGCAACTGCAAAAAAGCAGCGATCTCAGAAGGCATCTATCCAAAGGTATTGATCCCAACGCATTGTTTTGTGCATTTCCCTCTCTTTTAATCTACAAAAAAGCGTTGATGTTGTGTTGGCGGGCGTAATGCTGTATATTTCCGATAGAACAGCAAATATTTTCCATCGTTGATTTCTTCAGATATGATGAAAGAACGTGAAGTATAGTTTTTCGAGTCTTGAATTTTTCCCACAATTAAGTTGCCGTTATCTTCAATATCAGTTGTCATCATTTTTGCGAGTTCTTCTCGTCTGCAAGCACAGGCGAGTCCGAAAATAGTGGCAACTTTTATTAAAAGGTATGTATCATCTGATGCTTCATTTATAAACGTGGATGGCTGAAAGGCTACATTTTGTTTTTTAATGAATGCCACCAGTTTATAAAACTTGCCTATATCTACATTTTTCTTAATCTTCAAAACACTTTTCAGCATGGAATACTTCGACCATGAGGTATTTGGACTGAATTCCTTGTTTAATTCGAAAAAATATGCTAGAAGTACCTCCTCTTTTAAAGTCTTCACACCTTTTTCTTTACACCATTTTACAAATGAATAATACTGTTTTTTTCTCTATTTTTCTTTTGATTTCGCCGGCAGGAGCTCTAAGTTTGCCAAATTTGCGGCTTCTAAAATATCATGTGGCATTTCTTCTTCCATTCTGAAAAACTTCTTTTTTCTTCAAACGTCAGTAAATCCGTCATTACTCGACTGTGTAGGCGGCCGTGAAGTTTCGTTTTTCCTCCGCCGGAGCTTTACTTTTCACTTTTCCACCGGCGGAGGTAAAAGTGTTGTCATAGCAACATAGATACAATACAAACAAACAACAAAATAAGCGTCAACAACTCAAGATTTATTAATCTACAATTTGTATTTATCACTCAATTTGTGACTGCATTTCTAAAAATCACTAATTTAGGAACAAATTGGTTATTATTTAATCGAACTTACTCAATAACTGCTTATCAATACGGAATTAAAACGCAATCGGAGACGCAATCTTAAAAAAATAATTATTGTTGACAGTGTCCACTGACAGCTTTATGTTACATTACTATAGCAACAACCTGTGCCTATTCACCGACACCGGTCTATGCCGCCTTGCGAACCCACTTATATTTAATAATAATTATTATTACTATTAAAAAGAGATGTTTTTGTATTAATTTGTCGGCATTTGAAGAAAAAACAGCATATTTTATTTGGAGGAAAAGTTACTTTTCATGGCTTGCTCTCTATTACCAGCCTCACTCCGTTCGGCTGTTAAACACGAGCGCGCCATGAAAAGTATCACTTTTCCTCCATGTAAAATAATATACTATTTTTTTGCAATTTTCTGATTAGATCTCCCGTGGACACTTCCCTGACGTTAGAAAATGTTTGTACTTAGTTGCTACAGGAACAACAAGCAAAAGTTTAAATTGACAAACATCATGTTATTATACGCGTGGTGGTATCATTGTTGTCTATTCGACGTTGAAAAATTATAAAATAAAAATAAAGATATATATTTACAAAGCGCTAAAATTTTATTTTATATCAAATATTATTGTATGCAGAAAGCATTAAAATATTGAAAAATCGAGTATAAACACGGCAATTATTCGAAACAAAATGAGTGCGCAAAGAGTTTTCGTAAAGTTGAACTTTTCGCACGCAAATGGGAGTGCAAAGTAGGTACTTTGCTCACGCGAGTAGAAAAATATAATTTCCGGATGCCGCTAAAAGTTTTTGTGTTCTAAGTACACCACGACATGATTGAGTGTAATTCATATTTAATAAAATTCTTAAAGCTTTTTTTATGTAAAACTACTCTAGATATATTTGAAGGTTGGCCCCAAAATATTATACCATATCTTAATAGAGATAGAAAAGAACTGTGGTAAACCATACGACCAATGTCGTAGCTTAAATATCTAATTGTTATTCTTAGCATATAGCATGCTAGTCTTTTACAGAGGAAGTCAATATGGCAATCAAAACTTAAAATCTGCAATAACAATCTCAGAACTTTCTATCTTGATAGTATCAGGGACATTCTTCTTATTTCGAGAAGTCTTAAAGATAATGCACTGCGCTTTTTTTGTATTCAAAATAAGCCCATTGTCGTGAAACCATTTTTTTTTTAATAAGAACTGTTCTTCTGAATGACGCAATAATGTGTTGATATTTTTATTCTTAATTGATAGGTTTGTGTCATCAGCGTAGTTTGCAATATTTGTTAAAGTATTAAAAACAGCAGAAGCAGGTCATTTAAGTAAACAATAAAGAGGAGTGGCCCAAGTATAATTCCCAGTGGGACACCTAGTTTTCCTGATAGTTTTTCAGATATAAATTTATAATTATTATTTCTGATGACCACCCTCAGTTCTATTTGAGAGATATGTTTTTATCCACGACTTGTTTAACAAATCGATGTGAGAAAGACAGTCGAAGGCCTTGTAGAGGTCCAGAAAAAGACCACATGCAACCTCCCCCCTCTCCAAGGCCTCCAGCGTCCCCTCCACGAACTCTGTGTTAACAGTTCGATTTTCCAAGAATCCATGCTGTATGTTGGATATAAAATATTTTTTAGGTCGGTCGTAAAAAATCTTTTCGAATATTTTCGAAAACGAAAGCAAAATGCTAACCGGGCGGTAATTTTCCAGGCTATTACGGTCCCCTTTCTTATATAGAGGAATCATGTAAGCACTTTGCAAAGTAGTGGGGTACATTCCCTCTGAAAGAGAACAATTTAAAATGTCATTAAGTGGTTTTGATATAACATAGATACATTGTTTTAATAAAGTGAGCGGGATTTCGTCCTCTCCTGCACAGTTTTTATTTTTGAAATTTTTAACAATATTTAATATTTTAATTTCTGTAGCGGGACTTAAAAACATAGATTCCGGCTTATTTCCCAACAAAGAATGACAGTTTGTTCCTGGTGCAAAAGTATTATTTTTATTTACAATATTTTGTGCACAATCGACAAACAGTGAATTAAAGTTACCAGCAACCTCTTGAAGATTACCGTCGGGGAATAGTAGTTCTCTTAAGAGAGAGGTATCTAAAGTAAACAACCGTGAAAAATTTAAAATAAAAATAGTCGGACTTATAACGTTTCTGAATCAGTCAAGTAAAAGTCCCAAGTTCGATTAAAAAAAACGGACTGGTTCTAGGTTAAACGAAATTAACTAGATTTTAGGACTCAATCCAAAGTCAGGCGTCTTAGGCTAGACAAAATTGACCCGATATTTAAGGTTCAATTTAAAAAAAATAAAAAGGGACAAGGAAAACAGACAGTTTGGCCTCCCCAAAGAAATTATTAAGAGCTAAGCAGCTAACTGTTCCACAATTAACGCAAATATATATATTAAAAAAAAAAAAAAAAAAACAGCTCTGACACGGTTGATGAATAGCTCTTCAGGCAGCTTCCAGAAGAAGAACTGCACACAGAAGGAAGGAACTTCATTGACAGACGATCGACTCGACAGCTTACAGTCAGGACGCTCTACGTAGTACTATGTAGTCGGAGATAAGCCAGTCCAGCAGAAAAGCTTGACTAGTTAGGCGTAGCTAAAATTAGAAGGAAAAAACCCGTTGGTAGAACCCGTCGGCATCGGTAGAACCCTGTGAAAGGGTCTGTTATGTGCTTAACATTGGAATCACTAGGCTGCCTTAAAAGGTGGACGAAAAGACGTTAAAAAATTAGTTTTGGGTTCCAAACAACCAACTATCTAAAAGTTAATGTAACAATAAAAAAAAAACTTCAACCAGGATACCAAACTGCCGTTGCCAAAGATTCGCCGGCGTAGAGTGAGTGAGCTTCGTCAAACTTCCCGGGACCGACGTGAAAGGCAAAAGCACTGCCTATAAAATCCTTACTTCAAGAATTACCACTGACCAATCGAAACACGGCCTGCGCATCACATGTCTACCCAACAACTTTCCCAGTTGATTTCAAAAATTAAAGCCTGGAATTTTGATGTATCTGCCTATCTTAATTAATTACATGAGCAAGCCGAAAGAAAATAACCATTTGACCCGACGCTTACTAAGAAAAACGTGCTTAAAAGCTTTCCCTTTTCCCGCGTTGTCAAAAGATTACGAAGGGCAATGCGACGTTACCAAAATCGGTATGCGTCAATATCGCTAACAGAAAACTGCAGTAAAGGAAATCAGGCCAATATCGATCTTAAATTTCTGGCAGAGGATAACTGTATTTCACTCTCGATCGCCATTTCATTCACCTGCCATGCGGCAGTGGTCGTCACCATAATATATATGAATTCATCCGGATGGATAAGTACGACTTCTGAACATTATGTGGAAAGCAAATTTAAATGAATAAACGGCGACTAAATATAATCTCGAAAATCTGGCATGTTACATTTTCTTATCTTATATTTTCATAATAAAATTAATCCTCTGGCATGAACTTCCGTTTGATCTAAGTCAGGCCGTTAAGAGTCAACAGAGTGTCAGAATGTGTAAAGTGTCAATTTTCAAATGTTAATATTTCGAAAATAGTTGCATTTATCCACAATTATGATGTAAACATTTTTTGCAGAATACAGGGAATTGCATTTAAAATAACAAAGTTGACAATATTTTTGGCAGTTTCTGACTAACATTTGTTTAATAGATTGGAACGAACCTGGAAAAATCCCAAATCTTCTCTATAAGCCATGTTTGATGAGTATATATTTTCATAAACCCTCTAGACCCCGTTCAAAATATAAATAGAAGCCCTAGACCAATAAGTATTTAATAAAATTTAAAATAATTTACTCTGTTAAAAATATTATGATTCAAAATTATTCTTCAAAATTAGGCAATATTTAATATATTTCGAGTTACACCAGGAATATTTTTTAAGCATATCATGTTAGCTACTACTAAGGAGCAAAGTTATTATTAGCAAATTATTTAAGACTGATAGAAACAATCAATTACATCATGCTAGTAGAATACTATACTTTTGTACGAATATTTAACAGAGTCTGATAGTATAGGATCCATTTTAACCTTGATAAGTTCCATGATTAATAGACAATACATAATATTACTAGATCAATATAAAGAGGGTATATAAGTTCATATTTTGAAAAAGCATGAGTTAAAAAAATCTAGTAATTTTATAAGATTACTGGCTCAAAATTTGTAGTTAACTGCGCTCTGAATAAAAAAGTAACATAAACAATTTTTGTCAAACTTTTTAATATTCTTAATTAATAACTTATAGTTGTTTAAAAATTGTAATTTAAGGAGAAAAATGCGTGAAATCGTCTATGTTGTAAATTATTCCGGAATTTTAAAAACAATAAAAATATCATCAGTAAAACTTTAGCTTGTTACAATCTAAAAGCCAATAGATTCTCTCACCTCTACCTATGCAACTGGTCGAAGGAAAAGTTTATTTTTTTAGTAATAGTATTGCAGGGTCTACTTAAAAACCATTCCTTTATTTCGTGCATACATTAAAAGCTGTTTTTTTTTTAAATTTCAATTTTTAAATAGTTATGTCATAAAGTACCAGACACTAGGGAACACACTAATAATTAAAATTAATAAGTATTGGAAAAAAATAACACACATTACCTGCACTTAGAGCTGTTTTTTAGTGTCTATATGAAATAATAATATTGTATACGAAATATAACCTGAATTTTCAATTTATCTTATCCTTAACGAGACATTACTTTGACATCTCACTAAGCTTGCATTGCATGCATATTCATCTCTCTTAAAACCCCTTTAAATAATAAAGTTCATAATGCGGCAAAATCTGCATAAACAGAATTTTTAAATTGAAATTTTAGAGGGAAATATCTTCAACAAAAACCTCCGAAAATAATTAAAATTTTTCGCATCTCATTAGTTGGCTTTAATTTAAAAACCTCAGGTATTTAAATTTTTATACTCCGGGAGCATGTTATGTAGAACACTTATTTTAAATAATTTGCCAACTAGATTAACCAGCATATTTAATAAGATATCAAGTTTTTCTTTAACATTTTAAGGTTTCAAAATTAACGATGTATCCTTAGCAATATTACAAGTAATAAAATTCTGCTCCTGGAGGAGGTCGGTGAGTTGTCGGCTTCTCACTGTTTCAGTATCAATCTCAAAAAATGTAGTATTCTGTGTAGAAAACAGGAAATAAGTAATTAAATGCCATTTTGATATACGTATTCGAATGATATTACTAGCAGTCTTTAGTTCTGTTAAAAAAAACTTTGGGAATTGCCAATTTTATCGGTATTGTGATATTCCTTATAAATAAAAACATACCTATTGCAGATTATGCAAAACATTTAGATTTATATATGGAATTAGAAGATTTGATCACGTCTCTGATAAATACTCAGCATTGGAATAGATAAAGATCCTCTACCTTTTCTGCTGTCATTAGGTATCTATTTTTTTCGATAAATTCATTGTGATATTTTGGCCAATCCATCATCCATCAACTAAATGCGAATTCAGTAATAGATTGGTTAGACATCGTTGGTCATTCCTTGTCAATGAACAGTTTCATCCATATTGTGCTGTTCATAATTAGAGTTTAAATGTTAGTTTTAAGCTTATGTCACTTATTTTACTTAAAACGAGTGTTAAGAAAATTTATTGAACTTTCTATAATGATCTTGAGCTTTTGGTAATCTTTTGTGATATATATATATATATATATATATATATATCCATATTGATATGAAATTATGATAAATGATAACATATACCAAATTTGTTTACACATTTTGCACTATCTTGAACATGTAAAATAAATTTTCACGCATACACACGAGGAAGGACAAAGTCATAATAAAATTGCAACGTGTCAGGGGTTTGATTATATCAGTACATTGCTAGAATTTGAGGAATTTTCGAAGCGTTAGTACTCAGAAAATTTACTCCTAGGATTTGATCTTATCGACAGATTGTTCGAACTTTGCACAATTTTGCAGGCGTGCTTTCGTATTCTACACTTTTTCGAGTTGCGGACTTCCAAAAATTTACACTTAGTCCTAACGCAGGATGGATGTCGGAAGAATGTTAAGTGGTGACAATAAGATCGGAAGTCAAAATATTGGTAATATTTGATCGAAAAGCAAACTATTAAAAGCAAAAAATCGAATACAATAAGATTTAAAGTATAAAATATGGAAAAGGCACAATATCGGAAGCAAAATATCCAAAGTGCAAAATTTTGAAAGAACAAAAATTGAAACCGAAAATATCGAAACTAAAAAATAACGAGAGTTAAATATCGAACTTATGAACTATTGGAAGTATAACATATCGAACCAACAGAAATTATATCGTCCAGGCTTTGGGCGTCGCGCAACCCTACCAACGACCCCAAACTCATAATACTTTTTTCTTCCATGGGGAAAATCATTCCAAAATCGATTCCAAACTTACCCAAACTAACCGATATTATTCCCCACAGGCTTGCGCTTAACGCGCTTTCTTACTGCTTAACACGAATCGAAACTAACCCAAACCATTACATTACTAACATTTGATGATTTTTTCAAGCTCCCTTCGCGCTGTCATTCCCGCAGCTCTTCTGGGCATGAATAACTAAAGAAAACTAAAAAATACTTAAATACGGTATTTTATAATTTCAATATATTGCAGTTTCCATATTTTTACTCTTGAGGTATTTCAGTTGATTTTTTTACTTTCGATATTTTGTTTTTTCCATATTTCGCTGTTGATGTTTTGAGTTTTCGGTTTTTTGCATTCGAAAATTTAAAATTTCGATATTTTTTATTTTGATATTTAGGTTTTCGATCAAATGTTGTCGACGCAGGATGGATTTGAAAATTCTGCCAATCTATTGATATGATCAAACCCACTCTGCAAGTGGTTAGTTAACCCTCCCTAAAAAATTGTTCGAAATGTGAACAAGATTGCGATACAATCAAGAAAATTCAACTGTAATTAGCCTCAGTTATATTTCATTGACCCCCAATGATGTGCATCATAGCTAAAAATTTGTTCCTGTTAAAAATTGATTTTTGACAGAAAATAAACAGTTAAAGTGTAACATGATCCAAAATTGTTATGAAATTAAGCATAAATATGCCAAAAAATTAATATCTCTACTTTTTCAGCTTCTAAAGTTTTATTTTTAGAACGTTGAAGCGTTGCGTACATGTATTAGCTATTTTTGGTGCGAGCAATCGTAATATAAAAATAAAAATACTCTTTTCAAATGTAAATGATTATGATTAAATGCAAATAATTTAAAAAATATTTTTATAGGAACCAAGACTCTGACAGGGCAACATGTAAAGAAAATTTTTATGGTTACATACTCTGTCAACATATTTCTTGAAATAATGCTCTGTTTCGGAAGCAGCCTAATGTTGTATACATCACCCTAAAGTTATTGGCATATTATACTAATAACTTTACAGGGTGATAAGTATAATATTATGATGTAGGTATATTTTGGAAGGTGTAGAGGTACTATTACTAGGTAGAAAAAATGGTGTACGGATGTTTGTCTATTTAACGATATAAAAAACGACGGGTGGTAGTATTGACGTTTTTTTTCTGAACTGTCACGAGAAAAAAAATTTACAAAAGAAGATTAATGCATTTTCTTCGATACCAATTGCTGTATATATCGCACTATAGACCGTTAGAGTCTCTGCTTCAGAGTTCCTTCAGTTAGTAACCTGATGCTCAACCATCTGAGTAAGAAAACAATTGGTGGTCTGCATGGTTTCTGGATTCTGGTCGAGGTAAGGTAACTTAATAATGGATTATTTGTAAAAATGTTAGTATTAATCGATTCGCTTTTATTTTCTTTCCAAAAAAAGTGGGTATCATTGAAATATTATAACAAATATTTGATATAAAAATGATATTAAATGCCATATTTATTGTCAGAATTGACGTTTTTAAGACAATTTTAGCATCAACTAGCCTTTTTCCAATGTCAACTTTGACAAAAAACTCAACATTTTTTAATAACTACAACTATTATTCATTTTGTGAATATTTTTTATATATAAATTATAATAAATTTTAAATTACTACAACTAATATAAAAAAGATAATAATTTAAGGTTGTTCACCTTGCAAATTTTCTTTCTTCCTCGAGAGGGTGTCTCGAGTAGTTTAAGCGGTTCTGGTGGATATAAAGCCAAGCAAATTTGGAACCACCACGTTTGAGTCCAAAGTTCAAGTTTTAAGTTTAAACTTGTGTAGAACACTAAAACACCTTACTACTTGCTCAGGTGAAAAGCAAACCTGAAGCAAATTAAAACGTGATAATAATGACATTTGACACACTGGCACGGAGGTCACGGTCAAGGTTGCTAAACGTTGAACATTTCTCTTATTGAATATAAGAAGTGATCGCCGGTATGTACATTATCTAGTGATCTTTGATCGCACATTTTTACAATCTTACGTCCAAAGACACATTTTAGCATGATCATTTTACAATGGCACGACAACTACTTACGATCTACTATGAACTACAATACGAGCTACTTACGACCATTGTTTATATAAATATAAACAATGCTACGAGCTAGTCCGACCTACCTACGACCTAGTCCAAGCTACTCTGACCCACTTACGACCTGCTCCAACTACTCCGAGCCACCCCGCGCTTCCTACGACCTAGTCCAAACTAGTCCGCGCTACCTACGTCTTAGTTCAAGCTGCTCCGAGCTACCTACAACCTATTCCAAACTATTTCTTCTGGGCTAGTTATGACTTGCTCCAAGCTACTCCGAGCCACTTCGCGCAACTACGACCTACTCCAAACTACTCGTTTAAGCAACTACTCACTTGCGCGAAGAAAGGCTTGCGCGATTTGTCCACCCAAGCCAAGGCGAAATCATTTCGGTTAGCTTTGGTTAGATTGGGTTAGCTTTTGTTAGTTTCGGTTAGTTTGGTCTGGTTTAAGCCACTACGCACTTCCGTAAAGGCGAAACAATTTCGGTTAGCTTGGATTAGTTTGGGTTAGGTTTGGTTAGTTTGCGTTAGTTTGAGTTTGCTTTGATTAGTTTGGGTTAGCTTTGGTAAGATTGGGTTATCTTTGGTTAATTTGAGTTAGCTTTAGTTAGTTTGGGTTAGTTTTTTTTTGTTCCGGCTAGCTTCGTCTCGTTTAACCCACTACGTACTTCCCTGCATTCTCAGCCGTATCACTTCTATTAATTTCAGTTAGTTTGGGTTAGTATCGTGCCTCATAAGCTAATACGAGGTTGCACGAGGCGCAAGTCTGGACGACATAATTTCGGTTAACTTCGGTTAGTTTGCATTAGTTGGTACTGTTGGTAGTCAGCATAATTAAACTTAATAAACGGTCTATGATTTAAAATTCCCTGTATAATATAAATATCAGTTAATATGAGTTCCCATGATCAAAAACGGCGCATTTTGTTGAATTTAACAGTATGAACATTTAGCGTGCTCCGTATAATAAACTGTTACAAAACGAATATTATCAAGTCGAAATGGGATATTTTTTGCTCTTGGCACGTATTCGCTAAGAATAGGTGGTCTATCTAATAGACCTCCTCTACCTACAGAGAGCAAAAAATATCCATTAAATATCTATATATCTGGATCACATTGCTCTCCGTCGGTCGTCGCTAAAACTGCCGCCCCTACTACCGATCTCATTCCGCATGACCAGTCCCAAAAAAGACTGTTCGACTTTTGAAAAAACGATACTATTAGCACTGAATATTGCTTGGCATCGATTATAATAAAAAAAAGTTTAAAATGGTTTATCCGTCCGCTGTTTAAGGCTGATTTTCATATATAGGACTGTGCACCGAATGTGTGCCCACCATGTTGCGGCCGTCGCGTCGCGGCGCGGGTATTCTACTTTTTCACTATAGGATTTGAATGCCGCAACACGGTCGTAGCACAATCCTATATGTGGAAATGTAAATCAGAGCTTCAATGCGTTTTATATGGAACATACAACTTTTTGATTTACAGTGACAACGACACGGTAGGCGCACAGTCGATGCGCAGTCCTATATATGAAAATCAGCCTTTAATAAATGCTGTCAACAAATCGACATTAACGGTTTTAAATTTGGCCTTTGTTCTTTTGACATTTTGCAAAGCCTTAATGCTTAAATCCCTTTAAAACGTCGCGTCTGTAATTCAAATATGGCTTATTGAGCCGATATTAGGAACATTTAATATCAATTTTTTTTTATCAAAAATATCGTTATAATATTTCAATGATCCTCACTTTTCTGGAAAGAAAAAAAAATGGATCGATTAATACCAAACATTTTCCAAAAAAAAAACATTATTAAGGCCTTACCTTATCTGAACCAGACCCGGTTTCTGATATTAAAAATCCAATCTTGTAAAGCTCGCTGTCCTGTTCCAAGTCCTTTTTTTTAACCGAGGGGTAAGTGATATGTTTTGCCGAAGAGTAATAGTACCTAACTAAATATTGTTGGTTAAGCCCCAATAGCAGAAAGTAATTATATGTTAATCCTATTGACTGTATTATAGTGCATGTTACCAATACGAAATGGACTATAACAAAATTCGTAACAGCCAACCATCTAGTTCACGGACTTCACTATAAAATCTAACGTATGTTAAAATTTATTTATGCTGTACCTAATAGCATTAAATTTTAGTTAATAGATAGCAATCGAATTATTCAAGTAAACGTTTGCTACTCGAAGTTTTTTCAGCTCATATAATCGTTGATATATGTTTGCTACTTATTGTTTTGTGATATCATAAAAAAATAAGTCGTTCGTCATTTGTAGCTTCCTATTTGGACAAATTATGATCTATGGAATTTATTAAGTATGCTTTAGGTTATTATATTTTATTTATTATTTTTTTCTTTTTGGTTTTCGGAAAAGGAAGTTGTCCAAAAGTTTAACTACTTACATATATTTAATTCATTATGTCTGAACACTATAACCCGGTCTTGCTTAAAGATTCGCGCTTCGAGCGTAAAGAATCTATTATTAAATTCGGGTCTAACAGAACACGAAGTTATAAAAAAAAAAATTGCTACCAACATAAGTTAAGTCTGTACCTTTATACCTAATAGTGCAAATTAAAATGTGTTTGAGGATAGCTCATAATAGTATATTATGATATAAGTGTATAAGAGGGCCTTTAAAGCACGCGCGACATATTTCAAAACACGACGCGCAGCGGAGTGTTTTGTAAGTCGCAAGGGCTTTAAAAGCCTCTTATACACATATATCATACGCTATTTTTTATTACCAATGCATCACAATCTCAAAAATGTTTTAAATATTAAACTTAAGGGATATATTGACGAATATATTAATCTGTCACATTTGACATGATTAAATGTTTCTATAGCAACCTTTAAAAAAAGTAGGCGCATCATAAACATCATTTTAAGCACGCTGGAGCGTGCGATAATCGTTGATTATGATGCATGCGTAATAAAAAATAATTTATAAGCAGATACTAGCGAAGGTTATAATGGTTGTGCTAAAAACTTCGTTGTCGCAGTTCTCAAAGAGATTGATAAATTTATCTTGTATTTAAATTTATAATATATATAAAATTTACTATTATTTATAGTCACAAAGTAACAATGTTTTAATTTTAGTTAAATGAAATAAATACTAAGCGATCGATTTTACGGGGCTCACAGGCTTAAAATATTAATATCACTTTAAAAACAAGCTTTTTTCGATGAGACAAATTTTAATCAAATTGTAAAAGTTACATACAACACCTTGTGTCCCTCTTACTTCAACAATATATTGCACTACTTAAAGTCCTCTAATTCCTTATCTAATAGGGCATTGCAAAAGTATTCTAAAGCCACTACAACATTATGTGGCGTGTTCTATCAACAGGATGCAATAGATATATAGAAAACTGAGATAATTTTCAATTTTCCTTGAAAAAGAAAAATCTGAACTTTGTTAAAAGAAAAACATGTTCTGAATATATTTTCGTGCATGTAATGTTTAGCCACCTACTCTATAGAACCTTTAAATACCATCAGACTTAACAGCTTTTCAAAAAGCTCTCCCAAATTATGTTTTATACAGTACAGCTACAAATTCACGCCAACCCCTACGGCAAATTTTTTAACTCTAGAGACATTTTTCAGTGCTTACTGAAATATTTCAAAAATGGATAAAACACGAAAAACAGGAGAAAGGATATTACAATTGTGACACAATTTAGTAGCCATATGGAAATATATAAAAACGCATATTTCTCAAGAATATATTTATCATACGATCCTGAAAATATGTGAAAGTATCTGTTGTTCCTTTGGTAAATTGTGCTATTCCAATTTATATACGTTTTTGAAACCTTAGATAACCTTAGAAATTTCATTTTAGAATTAGTATTGGACTTATTCAAGTTGTTCAAGCGTATTGAAATTTTCTCAAATTATAAGAAGAACAATTCCAAATTTAAAGTTATAAGAATAGCAGTTTCAAATTAAAAGTTGCTGCACGAAAATATCGTGGAGGCTACGGCTTTGTCTAGAATAGGTTTCGCAAACATTATTTAGACTTAATAGGATAAAGAGTATACTGAAAGAAGCTTACGTTCGGTAAAAGGGGCTTCGAGGCTATTGCTTTTTTTACAAGGATACTTATTTTCTCATGCTGAATTCCATAATATTTCGGAAAGCAGGTGACTGAAATAGGTATTTAGTGTGGCTAGTAAGTTAACCCTTAATCCAATAGTGAGAATCGCATTAGTTTGAAAGCAATTTACAAATTTTTGTTATACAAGGAACTACTATTTGAACGAGTATAAAGAGTAAAAACAGTATCGAAATTAGACCGAAATCAAGACCGGGGACCATTGGTCGCAGATCGAAGCTCTCACTATAATGTTGATTTCTAATTCCTTTGAATAATTTATCTTTCTCCTATTAAACTAAAAACTGGCGATCAAAAAAAATAATGCAGAGAACTCAAAGTAAAAGTTTTCTTGCAAACTGCAGTATGACACTGCTGTTATCTAGCCTGGCATTATAGATTGAAAGTTTGGATAATTTTGTTTTTAACTGCAATTTCTTTTTCAGGAAAAACATGCTCTATGTTACACGAATCTTCTCCTAAAATCGTAGTAAACTCAACAAAAAAGAAATACGATGCTCATCTGAAGAAAATATATCAAAAACTCCGCAAGTAATTATTTTTTGATTTACGAGTAAATTAGAAGAATTCGTTTCACATTACACGCCTTTGGTGAAAGTTGGAAAATGTTTATTGAAATTTGCATTTTCCGCTTTAAATCTCACGTTATATTGCGTTCTTCTAAGTTGCAAACCCAAACTTAATTATCATTAGATTCGGTGAATGCGTACAGTAGAGAATTAAAAGAATTTCTAAAAATGGAGCATTGTACCAAAAAAGCAAAATATAACTATAATCCAATGTTAATTTGAATTTATTGTATTCAGGCAGATTTTTTTTTATAGCAGTGACACACTCACTAAAGAGAGATCTTATGGCGCTCAGCGGGCGGTGTTGCGAAGATGTTGATTGACGAAGATGTGCGGTGTGTGCGAAGATGTTGATTGACACGGTTCTTGAATAGTTGTAGGTTGTAATTAGGAGGAAACAGATGCCCTGGAAGTTAGTTCGCGCAAGACAAAGGAATTCTTGTGAAGCGATGTTCTAGGTGTTTTCAGTTGTACGATGAACTGGTACGCTCTTGCGGTCTGCCGTGACTGTTAGACAGGCGTTGCCATGGGCGGGATGAGGCGGGCCAAATCCCTGGAGCATCTGCCGTGAAATTATCTGGAATAAACAGGATCATCTCGGCCACATGTCTGCGGTGTTCCAGACTATCCAGTTTCCAGGTCACCTACGGGTCGCTGATGAGACGCACAGCTCTCTTATGAATAGAATCCAGCAGCTTCAGGGTGTGCTTTGGTGCGGCACCCTAGATGTGTGAGAAATATTCTAAGCACGATCTTATTTGCTCTTTGTAGAGCAAGAACAACTGTTGCGGTGTATACAGTTTTTTGTTGCGAAATAGCGCACCAAGCTTCTGGGAGGCTGATTTTGCGACGCTAGTAACGTAGTCATACCATGACGTCTTGCTGTTGACCGAGACACCCAGTTGTCCGATTGACGAGGATGAAGGAATGGTCGATCCTGCCATAATGATGTCAGGGCCCGCCGTATTGGCCCTTTTAGTAAACGTGGCTGCTTGGGTCTTTGCTGCATTGAACTGTACCAAATTTCTGTCGCCCCAAGTTTGAATTTTCTACAGGTCTTGATTAATTGCTGTAATCTGTTCCTGTCTGCGGTGATAAGTAGTCTCAGTCGCTGGTGAATGTTATTCTGATGTAAATTGGGAGACAAGGGTACTGTAATCAGCAAAACTGTAAACAGGCTTTTCATTTCGGTCAGTAGGTCATTAATATAGATTAGGAACAGAGTTTTGGCGAAAGTATTGCACCCTGATGCACGCCCGAGTTAATAGAGAATATGTCTGAGATGTGGCCATCAACTGCAACGTGCAGATATCGGTTCTTAAGGAAACTGGCAAGCCAGCTGCAGAGAGAGGCTGGCAGTCTGAAGGACGGCAATTTTTTGAGCAATACGTCATGCCAAACTCTGTGAAATGCCTACGAAATATCCAACGCAATCGCTCGAGACTCTCGGTATTTCTTAATTACCCTATGAGTGACATAGACCAATATATCTTCTGTCGATCTCTCTTTGCGAAAGCCGTATTGTTTATCGCTAATTATTCTGTTCTTCTCGAGGTGCTTAAGTAGTTGCTGATTGACTACACGTTCCATGACTTTGGAGATTATGGGAAGCAAGGCAACTAAGCCATACTTTGAGGGCATGGTTTTTTTGCTTTTTTGGAACAGGTTGCACTCGAGTGACTTTCCAAGAGTATGGGTAAATCCCTTTTCGATAAGAAAGAGAAAAAGTCTGGAGAAAACGGGTGTTAGTTGGTTGGCGCAGTTCTTAAACACGATGGCAGGTATTTCGTTCGGTCCTGATGTCTTTTGCATATCTAGTTCGTTAAAGATTTTACAAATATCACGGTGATAAAACTTGACTTCTGCCATCGTAGTGTTGATGTTCGATATGGTAGGGAGAGCCTTGCCTTGGGGATGAAAACATTTTGGCGGACATGCTTTTTCCTTGACTGTAGTCGCGATGATACCATGTTCGTTTGTCAAAGGTGGGAGAGACGTTTTTGTAAAGTTGTTACTTACTGCCTTTGCTGCCGACCAGAAATTCCTGGAACCACTGGGACATTGCTAAAGTTTATTCCTGATCCTTTGATTTTGTTTGTCAGTTTCGTCGATCACACGTTTGCATTCGTTTCTCGCTTCGACAAAATATTGCGATTTTCAGCGGTATGATTTTGCTGCCATTACTTGTAGGCTTGTTGTTTCCTACCTACAGCTCTTTCGCATCTTCTGTCGAACCAGGGCTTTCCTTTTGACGGTAACTTCATGGAATTTGAGATGTATGCTTCCATTCCTGAGGAGATTACTTGCGTAGTCTCTTCGCAGCAGACTGACGGGTCATCAGTGCTGTCAAAGCAGACGTCTAGCCAAGGAAAATCTTGGAAGAACTTCCTTAGATCGTCGCAGAATTGTAATGCCGGATTTTGCGAGGCAACGGTGGATCCCTCTGTAGAAGTGGCAGCTTACAAACTGTTGTAATAAGTTTGTGGTCGGAAGTACCTAATGGCGGACCAACTGTAAATGTGGACTGGTCAGGATAGCTGGTTACGAAAAGATCCAAGAGGGCGGCGAATTCGCCCCTCTCTGAGATTCGAGTTGGTTCGCCTACAAGTTGAGTAAGCCCGCAGCTGATGGCAAATGCTTCAACTTCTCTACCCTCGCTGTCGGTCCGTTGTGATATTTGAGCCAGTTGGTGTTGTGGGCATTGAAGTCTCCCAAAGCGATTATTTCTGGATTGGGGTGATCGACATGTATTGAGTCAAAAGTGGTAGCCAGTGTTGTAAAAAAGCTTTTGTAGGCTCTATCGTTCGGAAGGCGATATAGACAGAATATAAACTTGGTTAATTCATTGGCGGTGAATTTGAGCGACATGACGTCAAGGTTGTTCGGTTCGAGTGTTTTTCGCGGTGACATAAGAGGTCGCTTCGGACAAAAAGGCATATTTCAAACTTATGTCTAAACCGGGTGTGTAAGTCGTAACCCGGATAGGGATAGTTTACTTTTATCGTAGAACATACTTGTGTTTCTGTAAGGGCTAGTATGTGTGGTCTATTTGCTTGTAGATGTGGGTGTAACGAATTTATATTTGTATTTAGGCCTCTTATGTTGCAGATATCTATTCTAAATTGGTTCGGTATCTTTGCTGTCTGTGAAATGCGGAATGAAGGGCTCGCAGGGCCACCTGGCGCCCGGAGATCCGAATGGCCGAATAACTTAATTTATTTACTAACTTAAATTTTTTCAATACTTTTTAGTATTTTATTCGTAGACAGTTGATGTAAATTATTTACGGGCGCTTTATAGACATTTAATTTTATGAGGTTCAGAAAATCTCCTGGACTGTTAAAAGAATAATGCATGAATTAAAATGCAGCGTTTCTCCCTCTTGTCACAAAAACGCAGCACATTAGCAAACCAAATTAGATTTTAATTATTCTGTTAAAGAAGTATTTAATACGCTTCCCAGCGGAAATTATTAATTTTTTACATTTTTAATCTAAATGTTCTTCAAATAATCTTAGTTCTAAAAAACGAATGAAATTCACTATTATAGCTAGCATTTTCCACCACCTTTATGCCACTATAGAGTCATGTGTTTTTCACTATACATTATGTTTGCTACTGTAATAATAGATGAGGATACTATCAATTTACTAGCAATTCACATTAGTTTACATTCAGAACACATAATCTTTTACAATCACTCCCCGTCAACAGTCGAAGAAAGTTCAAGTGGAGTGTTTGTCACTTAAACATGTAATGCGAATTAGTAGCCAATCGCCTATGATATTTTGTGACTACCGAATTTCAAGTTAATTTGATAAACCAATAAATAATGACTATATTTTGCAATATGATGCATAATAGATTAGTTTGTGGTAAATGGACCAACTGAACCAAACTGAGCCAAGTAGGCCTAACGCTTTTCTTAAATAATTGGTTAAGAATAAAAAATTAAAAGAGAGCAGATAAATTATAACAGGAAAGTTTAAATTAGTCGAGTCAAGTAATAACCTAACAAGAATGAGTTAACCAATGCATATACCGTAAAAAAGTTAAACAAATAGCAGACACGCATTAATAATCTACCACACAGTAGATAAGAGCCTAAGGAAATCGAATACCAACCAGCCTGTTGCAAATTTAAAATATAATTTTTCCTATGACCACTTATAAAAAAGAGAAAGTGCCTTATATCTCACGCGTGTTGAAAAATGTTTCAAAGCGCGAAATCTTGAAATTACATTATTTAATTACGATTTTATTTGAACAGATGTAGGTAGTGTCAATTTGATAGCATATTTAATTTGACACATTGACTTGACAGATGAGAATAACACGATAAGTAGTTTTCAACACTAGTGTTGAAAAGGTGATTTCAACACTTGTGATACTAATTGGTTCGTTAGAAATCTAAACAATGTCTCATGGGTCATTTTTTAGGTTGTCATAGGAAAAAAAGTGTGCATTATTTGGGTGAAAGTACGTTTCCAAATGGCTAATGTCTCGAGCAAAAATAAAATAATCTATATTTAAATCACAAAATTCAACTGGAGTATTGGACCAATGTGATTACCTTTTAAACGGTATTATCGCAAAGTTGACTAAATCATTGAAATATTGCAATTTTTATAGTATTCTTAAGATCCAGAACTTGTGTTAATAAATTGTTTTAATTCATGAGGGCGATTTGTTAAAAACGTGTAAATGTAAGGTTTTTACTAACTCGAAAGGTTTTATTTTCAGAAACACTCTTTAATATTTTTGTTCACAAAAAGGCATTATTTGCTTTCAGTTTTGTTATAATTGAGTTATCATCGTCAACTTTATTTTTTTAGATATTAGAAATTTTAGTTTTACTTCGAGTTTTATAAGCTTTCAATCTCCTAAACCAAAAATGTAAGACTTACATTATCACCATTAAGTTATATTTTCATGGTGGGTCAGAATTAGACCGGTCCATCTTTCTCTACATATTATATTTTAAGAAAAATGCCTGCATATGTTAATTTTTCGATGAGTGTTATAACATTACTGATTTTGATAGGTCGAGGCCTATAAAAATGATGTTCAAAAAACAGACGATGATAACACAGTTGTAAATAAATGAAAAAAAATCTGATTATGCCATTTTATAGATAAGAAAATAATAAAGTTTTTATTTAAATGGCATTCTCCTAAAATCAAAGCATTTCAAGTTATTAAATAAATTAATAAATCATATAGTATCTCATTAATCGAGTACAATTCGGTAACGCAGTTACTGGGTTTTAAAAATCTTTAAATAATACAAATGTTTGCTATTTTAATCAACTTCGTAGAAATATACCAATATAAGTAATAATTGCCAACCTCTACCAAACTAAGTAATATGAAGAAGATCGCCAAAATATGTCGCTGTGATGATGAGTCATGACAACCGTGACCTGTAACTTAAATTTCTGTCATGAACGTCATGACGAAATACAAGGCGCTCACTAATCGAGAGAGGAGAATCAATGCCAATAGCTCTCAATTAAAAAAATACGAAAGCTGAGCAATATAACGCTCTTTCATTACATAAACGTCGCATGACCCAAACAAAACCCATGCAAAATATCACAATAATGAAATTGGTTTAAAACAAGAAATTCCCTTAAATTTTTTATTAAACATCTTAAAATTAGAATAAATGGATTATCGTACAAGAGTGTTAAAAAAAGATAAGTTTTTAAACGGTTTTTAAAATGTTTCTTAAATCTATGTTGCATATCCAAAATAAACCCAAAATTTGTAGGTGTGTCAGCAAAACACGCCCAGGCTCATCTGCGGATATAAACACTATCAGGTCTGATTTAGAAGGATTTAAATTTAAACTGGAAGATTTACAAAGATCGCTTAGTGTCTTTAAATCCTGAATGTAAAACTCGTCGTTCATATCGGTATCAAAACAAGAGTAAGTATATTTTTATGCCGTCTGCAAAACCTTGCACGTTACAATATTTTAACGATTTGAGAATAGTATAAAATTAGGAAAAGTAAAGATCCCAAAATTGAAGTATAGGGGCACCGGAGAGAACCGCAACCTGGCCAGAACTTCTATTACCCGAATGAGTTTCTTGAAATCTGGTGAGTATATATGATTCATTGAAATGAGACGGTTCATTCCCGAATCCGTAATATTTCAATTTGCTCTTGCAAAAACTAAAATTATCAATACATTATTTTATTTTATATCGCAAGCAAAAAAATGTTGCCCACAATTTATTAAAATGGTGGCTATTCGGTATCGCTATATTCGATTATTGGTGAGTTGATTGATAATTATCTGTGGTCAGCGACTATACGTGTATATTTGATTACTTACCTCATTACCTCATCTGGATTTTTTAACGATTTTGTTGATTATTATAGTTGAAATTGTTATATTTGGTTTGTTGTGTTGCTGGACAGTTTCTAATTATCTGATTACTAAATTTTTCTTACTAATGGTTATATTGTATTTCCTGTATTACTATAAATTTTTTCATGAACGGATGTTCATTTGGTTAACTACCTAGGTGAATAATTGACTACTTATCTTGTTGTATACCTGAATATTACCTTTCTTATATTTAATATTATTTATTATTGGTAAACTCTCCCTCCTCTACGATAGGAGGAAAATTTTCGACGATAATCTAAACGTTGACAAGTCGTTAACCGAGAAAGGCACATAATTTTTACTAACACTAATAAAGGGAATTAATGCACTTAAATAAATCAAATGAGGCAAAAATTAAATGAACTGGGAGTAACAGACGTGTGACATGCGCGTAGCAAAAAGCAATAACCCTACGACTAACAAATATCGAGCAGTATCCTAATAAGGCTTGTGTTACCTATACCAGTCCACCCTAAAACCATATTCAAATGGTCACCAACACGGTCCCGTAAACATAGACACCATAATTAAAGCGTGCTTACCCAGAAGGTACGCTAGAGAGGAAACGTAAGTTAAAATAACACAAAATAATAGTTACGCAAGATAAGATAACAAGGTAAGGTAAGGCAAGATAACAAGATAGGGTAACCAAATAAGGTGAGGTAAAGTAACCCAGGTGCTTCACCATACATAAGAGAGTATGCTGTAGCACAAACTAAGCTGAAGATAAAAGGTAAGATAACTAATCCGATAAACGAGAGAAAAACAAAAAATAATTAGTGAGTTAAACTAATGACGGCACTACCGCCAACTTACTGGAATAAGACTAACTGGAGTTT
Organism: Pissodes strobi; assembly: GCA_016904865.1. NCBI lineage: Eukaryota > Metazoa > Arthropoda > Insecta > Coleoptera > Curculionidae > Pissodes > Pissodes strobi. Next base: position 319,130 of record MU182216.1, read on the forward strand.
CAGGTAAAACTACTAACACTGCTAAAGGGTAAAATGGGCCGGCAAGTATTGAAAGTTGATTTACTACTTGCACTTCAACCATGCTCCTACTTTTGGCCATGCCAAGGGTAAGCCCGGATTGTGGCGTAAGCAACCTTCTATGAGGGACCTTTTCAGCTGGAACGCCTCTCAGGCAATCGGATCTACCGGAAAAAGGGCCGACCCCAACATTTGGCAGTGCCCGTCGCCACTAAGGTCCGTAACACAAACTTAACTATGGATAAATGTAAAGGAAAATATAAAAGTCTATTTTCAATCTCTGACAAAAGGTAATTTCGCAAACATTACTGGATGTAAAGGTAATGTGAAGGAAAATCGAAATACAAGATTGTTAATAGTGGTTTAAATTTCAAAAAGAAAGGCATGAAAATAATATTCTCATATATTGTTACAGTACATACATTGTAAGGTCAGAGTAAACAAAAAATAATTTTACTTAAAATTAGACTATTGACGCTAAAATGTACTATTTATTAATTTTGTAGACTGCATCGTTGTATTATTTTAACCCAAGTTATTATACTCTATGCTTAATTTGCTCAATTTTCGATTTCTTCATTCTTGAGAGAATGGGGAATGCAAGTTTAACACGAGCAATGAATAAAATTTATATAGATTAGGGTATGCAGATTAATTCGAATAGTAAAGTATAAAAATAGAAATTTGGCCTTAACTAGTGAATCGTGTATTTATGGGCCGTTACAAATCATATTAGACCGAACGCAACGAAATTACCACAATTCCATTTAAAACGAAACTGAATACTTGTATAATTATGCATTTGATTAAATAGAAATATTTGCAATATTTTGGACATGACGGAAAGAATACCTCAGTAAAATGCTGGAGGGCGTTGTAGTTTGTTGGTTCAGAAACTTGTGATGAAGATTTTCCCAATGACGTTATCTATTTATTAAGAAGGGACCAACTTACCATCAAGCAAGAGTTGATTATATTAGTAATACACTTATGAAATTATTTTGGCATCCGCATTTTATTAAATAAAGCTCTCTATATCAAATTGAATAAAACTTAAAAACGTTTTACAGCAATAATTCATAAAATGTTTTTACATTTCGACAACTCCATAGAAAAAGTCGAATTTTAGTTTTTACCCTGTTCCAACTGACTTCCTATAAATTTTACAAACCGCATAAAGAGGAATACTTTACGATACGGGAAATTTTATAAGAAGAAATAGTTATTTATGCAACAAGTGTGTAAAGTGAATCTTTTTTTATGAATGGGAATATTGTCGCATGAGCCGTAGGCGAATGCGACAATCCCATGAATAAAAAAAGGGTACTTTACACATGAGTAGCATACAAAATTTTTTCTACTATCGAAAAATATATGAAAAAATTAAAATAATATTATATTACTTTACGCACTAGTGCGTAAAATAAATTATTTTACGCACTGTCCTAAACGTCAAAAAATATGTCAGTAAACGTCAAAAAATATGTCAGCTTTACTTTACGCACTAGTGCGTAAAATAACTTACTTTACGCACTGCACATTAAAAAGGCCTATTTTACGAATCTTAGAGAGTGCGTAAAGTGAGTATTTTACGCACGGTAGTAGAAAAACATCTTTATAGAGAAGAGTAACGCACTGTATTTTCTCCGTTATCTTTTGCAAAATTAAAATAAAATTTGTTTCATGTCTCGAATAAAATATTATAAAAGCATGTAGTACGAACAAAGCGAATGACAATGCCGCCGCGCCGCGCCGCTCTCAACGTCAATCTGGTGCTTGAGACATATTTATTCAAGTTTTAATGGTCCAATCGAAACATAAGTACAAAGCTTTCCATAACGTGTAGGATTAAAATGATATTTCTAAAAAATATGTATACCTACGCGTGGAAAACAATAAATAAAGAAGTGATCAATAAGCTATTCTGTTTATGCCGAACTTTTAAACGTGATAATTGGAATGCCAAACAACAAAGCCATAACTTCTCTTTGAATGTCATGATTGCAAAATCACAAACATTCCATTCTAGTCAGTTTAGATGCAGGCTCGATGAATCTTTCAATACCAAACAGAATATCCGATCCGAAGTATCAATTTCTGGTATGTTTAGTACAGCTGCTATTTGGTAGCTCTTTCGTAGAAATGTATCTGTTTATCTGTTTAATAGGAAATGTTTTTGTCAGCACAGAAATATTATCATAATTGAATGTAATCCGAAGATATATATGGAGAAAAATATATGACCTCGGCTCCATCATTTTAGGGCTAGATATATGAAGAGAAGGGAAATGCACGGTACGAGACTATTTATTGTATTTATACATCCTAAATTCGAGTATCGGTATTAAGATCTCGCTTATTATATAACGATATAAATAGGGAAAGTTTTAGAGAATTTTCATTCGTTTTCCAAATTTGTTATGAGATTTCTGGTTTTTGACTTATTTCTTTTAAAGCAGGAATGGCTGATTTTTCTGTACTTTAAACCATAGATCTAGCGAGCTGAAAATTTCCCATTGTGAAGATGATTTCCGACGAAAATTAATTAATTTATTGTTTTGTTTCGATCGGCTTTTCCCGTTTACTTATTATTCAAAGCTATCTTGGATTTTACGTACTTCAACCATTTCTTAGCTTACCTTTCTAATGATGTACGACTTACTAATAAAATACCAAGCTATTCGTTTTGCAAATGTGACAATTTGGGAGCACTGTCATTAACAAATAATAAACTTTCCCGTCATTATATATTTTTTTTAATGGTTTTGTAAAGACAACAATAATAAACAAAACTTGACTATTTTATTATTTATTATTTAAAAGAAATGTAAATATGCTCATAAAATTTAAGGTTTTGATATTGCTGTTTTTAATAGTTGATCATGGTAAGGCATTTTATCATACACACCCAGTCAATAGTCTTGGACCCCTAACTGCTTTTCTCATAAGAGGCAATACAAACATGTCCGCCTGAAAACATGCATATCTACTTTAATAAATAAGCAAACCAAGTCATTCAAAAAAGAAAATGCTAAAAACAGATGAAGCTACAAATGTATTACAAAATGAATCGACTGCGGTAGCCAGTGGGCTATATGTAAAAAGTTGAGTGTTTTTAAATAAACATAGATTTTTGACTTACCCGGTATGAAACAAAAACTCAAGTTTGACTAAGGTCTTAGGGGTGGATAACATTGCCAACGAATTGTCTATAATCTAAAGCCAAAAATTTAGGTCAAAATTGAAGAGTCTTTTATACCTAGTGAATTAAAAATTTGGACTTTTTCTGAAAACTCAACACTCTGTATCACTGGTTACGGCAGTACAATTTTGTAATACATTTGTAGCCTCATCTCTTCCTACTATTTTCTTTTTTGAATGACTTTGTTTTCTTATTTATTATAAAATAGATATGCATGTTTTCAGGAAGACATGTTTGTATTGCCTTTTATGAGAATAGTAGTTAGGGGTCCAAGACTTTTGACGGGATGTATATAACAAACGAGAAACGATTTCGTGTGATTTCACCTGTCAGTTTAAGTTGGTATTTGAGTTAATGAAATTGTGTAAACGTTTTGAACTAGATCCTGAAAGACAATAGCCATATAATCAATTATATCATACTGAAAGAAGGGAAATACGCTATGTGATGGTTCAAAAACTTAGCAAGTTGGAAGTACAAGACTCCCATCGACTCGGGCCCAAAAAGAACTATCAAACGACGACTAGTGTGATATATTCGCAAAAAAGTACGAGAACTAAGACCTATAAACAGCAATAAAAACTCGCAGAAACAAAAAGTTTACTATAGTTTACACACCTCTGCGCTGGTGAAAACAGCCTTACTCGTAGCCGAACAAAATCTATTCAGTTTAGTAATTTGTTTTCTATTTATTTTGCATATTTGTATATCTATTGTATAATTCAAATTAACTCAAACCAACTGAAATCAAGAGCCAACGTTGCGAAAACGCAACATTTACTTCTTGATTTTTTTTTATATGTAATAAAAACGTGTACCTAAAAACGTTTAATTGAACACATTGCAAAAATGGAAAAACAAAGGAGTTGTCTTCATTTTTATTATGTTGTGTACGGGGACAGTTTTTAACTGGACCATTTTTGCGTATTCTATACATCCACGAAAAACCTACTTCTTCAAAAAATAAGATGAGTTTTATACTTTTGCGTATTCTTATTATTTTTTTTAACATCACCCTGGCATATTCCTATTCTCAAAATGAATGATGTTCAGCATGCATAAACTTTATGAAAATGCCTTCCAATAAGACAAAAGGCATATTTTGAGTATGAAACAGGTATTTTTTTTAGGTGACGAAATTTCTAAGGGTATTGCCGGCACATATGAAATATTATGCAATAACAACCAAAGTGATAGAATTTATTTAGAGCCTTTAACTATGATTAATCCTCAAAAAGAAGTAAAAATTACAAGATCAATCGACTTACCTGTAAGGAAGATCGATCGGAATTATCCGAGCATCTCCGCCATCCCTCATTACACTTTGTAGTATACAACTTTTTCCCAATCGGTACAATTTTTAAAGAAGTAATCTAAAAACATGGTGATTCAGCCGACCCTGGCTTGCCGCTCGAGCTCATCGCCTTGATGCGTCATTACAATTTTGGTTCGTGAGATTTTTGATTACATTGCATTTGGGGTGATAGGGAGAAGGTAAAGACTGGGTGGGTTTGTAATGAGGGATGGCGGAGATGCTCGGATAATTCCGATCGATCTTCCTTACAGGTAAGTCGATTGATCTTATAATTATCCTTCGCATCTCCGCCATCCCTCATTACACTTTGTAGATGTTTAAAGTATTTGCGATGTAATCTACATTAACTGAAAATCGCGAGTTTTCTGTAGTCCTAGATTTGTAAGGCCCTTTTTATAAACTAAAATTCAAATTTATAACCAGTAGATTTAATAACACACATCATGAAGGTACATATATCATGTTTAACGCTTAACTGATATTAACCTTTAACTTATTTTTAATACTGTACCAATATTCTTATGTAATATGATAACAAGTTGGTAAGTAAGTTATAATTGTAGCTTAATATTTATATGATTCCTTAGAATTTATGGTTCAATAAACAAGATGCCAATCCAGTGGGATTACCCACGCCAAGTTTTTTATAGAATTTCGAGAATACTTTTGATTTTTCTGTCGAGCCAGCTGTCTTCTGAATGGTTTGTAATGTAACTCTCATTCTTTGAGCTGCTGAAGTTGCCCCGTGTCGCGTGCTGTGTGCCCCAAAGATTCCCGTGTTTATACTGCTGGCTTTTAGTATTATCTTGACCCATCTGCTAATGGTTTGACTGCTGTCTGGGTGATAGGGCTTTTAGTGAGTGAGTATTACATTTTGTTTGGTTTTGCTACTTGTGGTATCGATTGCATCTGCAAATGCAACGATCTATTAGCATATTTACAGTATCTGTGAATGCAGTAATTTCTATTTTTGAACAAAAAAATAGGTATGTTCACTAGCTGCAACTGCAATTGCAGACAGTGGAGGGTACGATCGATTGTATCTGCTATTACAACGAACTATTCACCTTTTATTGACTGGTAGCACCCTTTTTCCTTTTGTGCGTTCTATGTAAGTCTCTAATAGTGTGGCTATACATAGTTCAGGTTGATTAATAAAATAAGGTAATATCAAACTAGGTTGAAGCCTGTTTAAGCCACTTGCTTTTATTTTATCCGGGAATCTGATTTCAATTATGTATTCATATTTAAAAATTATTTCCGGGTTTTCCATGATTTGTGTGCCGTTATTAGTATTAAAAGTGTTACTAGCTTTAAAGTTAGATTTGTAGATTTAAGAATTCGTGAGGGTACATGCTCTTTAAGCGCTGTAGAACTGGGTAGGAATCCCAAGTAATTGAGTATTTTGATTTTGGGGGTCTTATGTTAAGTTCCATTGAGAAACCTTTTTATAACCGCTTCGTCTTTTGTTTGAGTAGGATACCTCCGAAGACAATTGAATGTTTAGGAGCTCAAGAATAAGTTTACGGTTTTATTATATATTTGTTGGCGCTTAGAAAAACATAAATTCCCCTATTTATTTTAAGTATTTCCGTATTGTTTGAGGGCGCTATCTGTCAATGAAGAAATAATCACTTTTATCGCTTCATTAGGTACGCTTTGTTATAGAAAAGCTCTCCTGACAATGAGGAAGTGTCATCAATTTTTTTTTTATTATAATTGCTGATTTCGATAGCCCATGAAAAATAAGCGAACGCATGTTTTTTCTTTTTTCCCTAAGCCGAAAAATAAGGCAGATACAACGCCTTGAGATGTACTTATGACGTCATAATACACATGAATTGTTACGTCACACCATGCATAGTATATCTATATATACAAAACTAAAAACTGGTATAGCTCTTGTAATATTCATCTTTCGTGGAAATAAAAAAAATACGTACCGATATATATTTTCTTTTCATTGTTCTATAGTTTGCAATAAAAAATAATCAGTTTAATTTCTCAGGAAACTTCCTAATTTTCCTACAGCCAGAGAAATTTTCTTCCACAATGGTTGTTTCTCTTCGCAAGGAGATGGGAGTAAGTATTTGCCAGTAGGTCCCTTTTTTCTTGTATAAACCCCAAAAGTGAGCATGGTTGCGGGGGAATAACTACGCTTTTTTCGGAATTTATATAAAACCTAAATCTTGTAATGTTTATGTAATTTTATTTATACTTTTAAGCAATTCTCTTTTGAATTACCAATAACTAGCCAATTGTCTAAGTAAAGTACAGTTTTTATACCCTTTAATTTTACATATCTTACAACTGGTTTCAGTTTTGTGAAAAGATATGGAGCTGTACAGGGTGGCTCGAATTCGTGTCTATGTATGGGGAACTCGGAAACCGTAAAAGATAGAGTGTCGGTCAAATTAACGCAAAATTGCGCATTTAAGTGCCTAACAATATGCCGTTTAGAAAGTTTTAAAATTCCGAGTATTTACGGAGATATCCGAAAAAAACCGAAATTTTGAAAAATCGTTTAATTTTTTTCCTGGGCTTATTTTAAAACGGATTTCAAATCTAATTGCACTTTTGCATTGCCACTTTTTCCGCTCTATCCAATGATGATATCCAGTTTGAAATCCGACGTTTCGTCTTCCAGGTATCATCATCAACTTTTTTTTTTTAAATACGAACTTTAATTTTTTTTATCGTTTTTCAGATGGTATTGGCGTTATTAATATGAGTATGTGTTTTTATTTTTTTTTACTTTTTTTTTAATTTTTATTATTTTTTTATTATTTTTATTTTATATATTTTGCTTTGGCGTGATTTCAAATAATTTAAGGTAGGTACTTTTGAAATTTTCATATTCTATAAAAATATTTTATTTGCTTTTTAAATTAAGTGGAAAATTGGAGCCCGTATTAAAAATTAAAAATAGTAAAATTATTTTTTACGAAAATATGGCCATGAACTATTACTCAAACAAGTTGCTTAGTGCATTTTATTTATAAGCAAAATTCCAATAGGTGTTTTTCCATCAAAGTTCCTATAATATCACGTAGTATGATTATAAATTGTTGATGTTCTCTATTAAATAAATTTTTTAATTGGTTAAAAGTTGGGAATATTTCATCTTTGCAGTAAGCAACTTGTTTGAGTAATAGTTCATGACCATATTCTCATAAGAAATAATTTTACTATTTTTTATTTTTAATACGCTCCAATTTTCCACTTAGGTAATACAAAAAACAAAATAAAATATTTTTATAGAATATAAAGATTTCAAAATTACCTACCTTAAATTATTTAAAATTACGCCAAAGCAAAATATATAATTAAAAAAATAATAAAAATAAAAAAAAATAAAAAATAATAAAAAAATAAAATAAAAACACATAGTCATATTAATAACGCCAATACCATCTGAAAAACGACAAAAAAAAATAAAGTTCGTATTTAAAAAAAGAAAGTTGATGATGATCCCTTGAAGACGAACCGTCGGATTTCAAACTGGATAACTTCATTAGATAGAGCGGAAAAAGTGGCAATGCAAAAGTGCAATTCAATTTGAAATCCGTTTTTAAATAGGCCCAGGAAAAAAATAAAACGATTTTTAAAAATTTCGGTTTTTTCCGGATATCTCCGGAAATACTCGGCATTTTAAGACTTTCTAAACGGCATATTGCTAGGCACCTAAATGCGCAATTTTGCCTTAATTTGACCGACACTGTATCTCTTACGGTTTTCGAGTTCCCCATACATAGACACGAATTCGAGCCACCCTGTACATAAACCAAATGAAACACAATTAAATTGGTATAGAAAAATAGGTTCATGAATATGTTCACTATCTGCAACTGCAATTGTAGACAGTAGGTACGATCGATTGTATCTGCTAATACAACGAACTATTCACCTTTTTGCTTGCTGCTTAACCCTGGTTATGCTTTCGACTGCATCTGCAAATGCAACGATTTTTTAGCATATTTACAGTATCTGCAAATTCTGTAATTTCTGTTTTGAATAGAAACCAAGAGTGTAATAATTCGCTACCTCCAATGCAATGATTTTATGTAGGAGAGTTGCAATAGTATGGTGGTTATTTGTTTTTGTATCTGCAAATACATAGCACTATACCGTTTTATTTTTGTCAGTACATATATCCTTTACATCGGCAAATGTAGGGATATAGTGTGCCTCTAACTACTTTTACATAATATACCTACTGGGGTGGAGGGTGTTGGGGGCCCTTCACATCTGCAAATGTGAAGGCCAATTTTAGTTAAAGTTATTCGCATCTGCAAATGCGAATTTGTAAATAAGTATTATTATTATTTATTAACATCTCCTGGAAACAATATTTACCCCAATTTTTTCCCTCACCGGACGGCTCATGTCAACACGAATTGTTTAAAAATAATGCGTTCCGGTATTACATTGCTTCGACAAAGCCGAACGATAACATTCCGCCTTTTTCCCTTAATTTAGGGTTAGTTTTGGTTAGCACTTTTAGTTCTTGTTGATTGAGCCTCCGTTGCGAGCAAAACCAACGGAGGGCATGCAAGCTATAATAATACCCAACTTGGGATTTAGTCGCTCGTAAATTATGCGTCAGCTTGCCTTTGTGGCTAGTTTTTACTTACTCAAAATTATATTTTATTTTTTTTCAAAAAGTATTTGTTAATACAGTAATAGCAATAATTACAATATACATAGTCCTTATTCCTCTAGACAGTGTTTTTGAACACTGGTATTGAGGATAATTGCATTTTAGTAATAATAACAGTATGATTTCCTATAAACTCTCTAGTATTGTGGCTATGAATATCCTTTGAAAATATTATGATAATAATTTAATTTTGAGTTTTATTTATTATCCTGTAAATAAGTTTATTCTGTTCAAATTTTAATACCTTATGTAATTGCCATACTCTTAAATTTTCATATAGATCTGCAGTATGAGTCAGTGGATCATAATTAAATATAACTTTGTGTTTTGTTTTGCAATATTTGCATCGAATCGAATTGTAGTTTATAGTACCACATGTGCCCCATACGGGGATCAAATATCGAAAAACGAATGATACGAAGGCATTATAACCATTTGTTTCTATTTTTTATATTCCTTTATATGGTATAAACGTTTTATTCTATGTAAAACATTAATAAATGTGCAGGCCGACCGGTATATATTTCCTCCTTTTGATTGTGTTATGTAAACACTTTTTGTGATTGAATAGTATTTCTTTGGTAGGATGTACGATTAGACGAGATTACTAGAGAACGGTTCGAATAGCTCGTATCGTTAACTGTTGCTTATTACTTATATTCATTTCGATATAATATATTTCAATTCCGAATATATTGTTTGATTCTGTGTAATTGTGCATAGACGACAAATAAATGTAACAATGTTTTGTCATGCCCTCGTATATAAATAACAGTTTGTTAGTATAATTCAAATCGCAGTGAGCACCTTTAATTTTTGTTTACTGCTTCATTCGCATTTTTGACTGTAACCCGTTCGCACTATTCTAATAACGCCCGGTCCTACGTGAGCGATTTGCAGCGAACGCGAACGCGAATCAGTGGCGATACCGTGCAACTATATTAACTTTTCGTACGGCATCGCCAGCGCTTCGCGTCGACTGTAAATCGCTCACCTAGGACCGGACGTAAGTATAGTTAGTTTTAGAAGTTTGAGAGTATTTTCCATTTCAATTTTATTAAGTAAAAAAATAAGGGTTACAAGTGTCATATTTATTCATAATACTCAGTTTAGTATTATACACATTTAGTTTGCTTTTATACGAGAGATTCTGTTTTATATATTTAGGATAACCAGGTATTTATGTATATTTGAAATTTTGGCATATAATCTTATATGGACTCACCCCCTGATTCGTTTCTTCCGATGAATATTGCCCCCTTTTTTCGCCTTCTTTGCGAGCAAGACGTATCACTAACACTTCACTACACTAGAAATACGATTTATAGGCATTTTTCTTCTTAAAACCAAAAGAAAGAACCGATTTACGGATTCTTGCTTGTCACCGACCGGTACAAAATTGTAATGACGCATCAAGGCGATGAGCTCGAGCGGCAAGCCAGGGTCGGCTGAATCACCATGTTTTTAGATAACTTCTTTAAAAATTGTACCGGTTGGGAAAAAGTTGTATACTACAAAGTGTAATGAGGGATGGCGGAGATGCGAAGGATAATACATCATTGTCCAAATTGGATACGCAACCGACATGCTATTAAATAAAAGGAAACGGTTAAGATAGAGGATTAGAGGTTCTAAAAATAATCGTAGAATATTCAGTGAAATATGCTTACGATAACAGGTATGAATTCACTCTTCCATTTGTATGCTTAAAAAATTGATTGGAGTTATGATTCTATCTTGGCTATTATACTCTTCCGCAAATGAACATGTACTGAAGTAAAGATGAAGAGAAAGGAGTTGCTTTGGTTAAAAATTTTATAAGCAGGAATAAATTTAGGGAAATAAAAAAAATTATGTGATAATTAGTAAAGACTTAATAGAATGTTATGAAAAGTAAAAAACCCATCCGAATTTAGACATTTAAGATCAATTTCGATACTACCTACGTTTTTCAAAAATTTTGGAAAAGATCATGGAATTGCAAATGACTTCTTACGTGTTATTAGCCTTCTTAAACAATCCTGGTTTAGAGCTGGCTACAGCTGCTCAACGGCGTTATCTGGTATAGTGAAAGAAGTCGTAAGGTCCAAAATATAAAATAATGCTTCTGTTTTTGTTCTACTCGACTACATAAAGGCATTTGATATGCTTCATCATAATATTTTAATAGCTATTTTAAAATACATAGGGTTCGATCGGGCTGCACCATTGGTGGTATGGTTTTTTTCTATCGGGCAGGGTTCAGCGGGTAATTCTCGCTAGGAAATACACTGAAAATCGGTTATGGTAACTCCTAACGCCCACCATGCCTTCTTCAAGCTTTGCCTCACTTATACGCGATAATTTCTGTTTCAAATAAAGAAAAGCATTTTCTTCTCTATTAAGGGCTGAAACACGATTTTTACAAGCCCTAGTTTTATGTATAGAGGAAGTAAATAGATTTTCTGTTGCTCAATTAAGAGTTCATTAAGGACATTTTGGCCATTCTTTAACCACAAAATATTGATTTCTAGCTCTGCTGTCCCATTCGCAAAAATACAAGAATATTGGGTGTAGCCACTCTGCAATCCTGCAAGTAGTGCCACAACTTTTAAAGACACAGATATTTTATTTTTGATCTTAGCTCTTAATGTATTACTTCGATGCACGTTCTCGTATCTTTCTTTCATATTTCCTGCATGACCCACAGAAATGGAAGATTGTTGATTTCCATTAAACCCCTTTTAGACTTGTCTCCGAAAAAATCAATACAACTTAGAAAGCATATGATTTCTAATCATGCACTCGGTATTTAATGTTGTCACAGTGAACCTAATGAGTCGTCTTATAATGATCTGATTACTCTAAAGCTTAAAGGTAAAGATATACACACTGCATTAGTGTGACAATGGTCGTATACCAAATGATAAATAGACTAAATTCAGCCGGAACCGCAGAGCAACGTAAACTGACACTATTGTTTGCCCGTCATGGCGGAAGTAGATTGACAGAGCAAAGTTTTCTCTCCCTGTGTTCGGTCCTTTCAGCAGCATTCCAGGAATTGATATTATATTTTGTGTTTATTTTATTTTGAACGAAGTTTATTTCAGTGTCTGTGTTATTTAACGTAACTACAGACTCTGAGAAAGAAGAGCGGAATTAATTGGACCTGCTGGAATTTCGTGGGGTTTTAGTATCCTATTACAATGATCTGTCTTGTTCACGAATAACAATGTCAGACGCAGGTAAGTCATTGGGTTGGAAATAATAATTTTTCTTTTCATAAGAAATATGATAATTTTAGAAATTTATCTGTTAGTTGGTACCTTTGTATTTATAGTACGCACTATATCAGATTTATTAAGTAATATCTTACAGATATTACTGAACAACTAATTGTGTACGAGACCAGAAATTATATGAGAGCGTTAGTTTTATTAGACATATCGACTGCGAGTATTAGAAAAATATATTGATCTGATGTTACTTCAAGTAATTTCTGACAATATCTATAATTTATCTCATACATTGTTATAGAAGTTTTATGTAAAACGTGCAATCACAATATTATGAGCGGGCAGCCAAAAATTTTCCAACATGGGTACATTTGTAAATAAAAATAAGAAAAAATGGCAAGTGTTGGCAGGAGTTTGCAGTTTTTGATATAATAAAGTAGAAAACAAGAACGAAACAAGCTGATTCTTAAATATGTGTTTTACCGATGAATGTTTTTGTTAATGTTTTATTGGGGAAAGCTGACGAATATTCCCGGAAACGAAAATATACAGAATTACACGAACTTACCATTAACACAGGATCATTTTCATTGCAGCATGTATCAGTAAATAGCGTATTTTTATTCTAAATTGTACACTTAGGTGTTTTTTGAATATCGGATTTCGTAAGCAGTGGACATTTTCTCGTATGTTAGAATTTGTGGTATCAGTATATCCATATTCTATAGTAAGTAAGCTATTAGCAAGCTTCAAAGGTGAGCCTGAACTTTATAGGGGCATCTTATTGACTTTGCCTTTATAACGTGTTTTGGCACCATGCTGCCAAGATAGGGAATGCTCAAGTTATCATTCAAAGCAGCATAATCTAAAAGACGCTTGTTCAACATATAAAATAAGTACAAAACTGACTTAATAATTATTATGGTCTTATTTTTTATAAGGATATAATGAAAACATATCTCCTAAAAAAAAAGCTAATGATCCATTATTGGAACACTGGGAACGTGTTAGATTGTTTCAATTTTGAACCACCGTGCAAAAACTGGTTTGGTTATAATATTACAGGTGTTACGATGAAAATGCCTACGTCTTTTGGCGCTTAGAAGCTACACCAGTTTAGCTGCCAAAAAAAGGGCATTTCTAGTATGTAAAACTGTGCTAAAACTTAAAATCAATTGCTCCAAATTCTGTCCTCATATTAGTAAATGTATGTAACCTCTTAACGTGATTATATCCAGAAGGCACATTTTGATACGAAAAGCTCGATAACCCTACCCATCCAGCACAGCAGTGGCTTGGCATATAATATTTTTTATTATTTTATTATTTTTTTTGATACTATTCTCTTAATTGCAATACGGACTTCAAAATCATGGCCTTTTTTTGATGAGCATATAATGAAATCATATCTCATAAATTATTACATATGTCGAATAGCTGATGATCAATTATTGGAACACTGGGTACGAGTAAGATTTTGGATCACTGAGCAAAAACGGGTTTGGGTTATTATATCAAAAGTGTTATCTTGAAAATATGTCACTTAGAAGCTAAACAAGTTTGGCTGCAAAAAGCAGGGCAAATCTAATATGTAAAGCTGTGACAAGATTTGAAATCGATTGCTCCAAATTCTATCCTCATATCTATAATTTTTTGTAATCCTTTAACTTGCTTACCTATATGCAGAAGACACAATTTGATACGAAAATCTCGATAACCCTACCCACCAAGCGTAGCAGTGGTTTAGCCCATATTTTCTACAAATTTTTTGGAACTATTCTCTCAATTAGTAAATCCGTTGACTATCTCAAACATTATAACACATACAACTTCCGATGTACCAAGAAATAGCAACCAAACAAAGATGTCAGTAGATGTATAACGGAATCTATTAGCAATGTATAGTGGAAGCGGCTTTTACTCTAAAAGGAAGATAACGCGAAATCGGCAGCAAGACGCTTTTTGGAAAAACTCTATATACGCTACAAAGTAGGAATCAGTACTGTTGAATGTTCCGATGAGCAGATATGGGTCTCCAAAAAATAACTAAGCAAATTAATAAGTCACCATGTCGACATATATAATAATATATAATATAAAATTAAGTTTTTATTATATTTATAATTATGCGCTTTAACATATTCCCAAAATATATCAAATCTTCTGATATTGTGGATTGCATTTGATCTTTACTATCAAATTGCTTCAGAAGATCGGTCCACCAAATATAAATTTTTGTTGCCTGGAATATAATTTGTTGGAAAAAATATTATACGATAACTTTTGCAGCCTTGAACAAACCATCCAATTCCAATTACAGACTCTCGAGCTCCTTGTATAAACGAACAGGGAGAAAAATGGGGCATAAATAAAGAAAAAAATATAAAATGCCCTCGAGTCCTACATTTCAATAAAATTAATAGCCTCTCTAATCAATTTATTCAAAGACTGTTCGAGGCGAACTCTGCCTGAATGGCAGAACCTCTGTTATTCTTTAATTTAACCAATTTCTTTATTGCCTGCGGTACGCAGGCAACTGTTTTGTTAGTTTGGCACGCCTTGCTTTACCGCTCTATCAAGATTTGCCATTTATTGAACCAAATTATGTTGCATTTAACATTATTTGTATGTATCATTTAGATATCTTAAATTTATTTTCAATCCAGAGCAATTGATTACATGTCAAAAAAAGTCATACATAATAATTAATGTTTTAATTTAAGATAAGCTTTGGGTTGGAAATATCTTTCTCTCCATAAGAAGAAGAAGTATGATAATTTCAGATTGAATTTTAGAAATTTGTCTCTCAGTTTGTACTTTTTTATTCATAGTATTCACTATACCGGATGTAATTAGTAATATCCTACAGCTATTACTGGACAATTAATTGTATACGAGGCCAGGAATTAAATGAGAGCAATAGTATATCAATTGCGGGTAATAAATAAAATCTTGATCTGAAAACTGAATATTTATACGTAGAGTAAAGGCTGTGTGCATGCATGAAACATACTAAATGAAACATATTTTGTATTCCATGCAAAACTTTTAAACCAAAAAGGCCTTCCTATAAAAGCGTAACATAGCGCTTTCGGCTTAAGCCATCATCAGTGTAAAGTAAAAAAACCATCCATTTACGGAAAGTCAGTGACTGTCTTAGGAAAAGAAAATGATACATAGGAGTTGAAAGGAATTAAATTAAATGTGTAAAGTTAGAAGGGTGATTTTTATATTGAGTAATATGAAAACGAAATAGGTAAGAGTTCTTTCACTTACTTGCCAGTGGAAATGAAAAACATATCGACGAAGAGAAACAAATGCAACAATTGATAACGGTTACATCAAAATTCCAGAAGTTACATTTTTTGGAAGAGGATTCACATAATTTTCTTTTTCAAATGGAAAGAAGGCGGAATCACGTTTGGGGGTGAAACGGCAAATGTCTCACTAGTGACAGTCTTGACAAGCAGACCGATAACACAGGAAATGCTTCGCCAAATATTAGCGGTAATTTTAAATCTTAAAACCTAAATGTTAAGTCTAGAAAATAAAAATAAAGAGTACCTAATTTCACAAAGTATGCCTGGAGTACAGACTGGCTGCCACTAACTTAGATGAGATTTACAAAAGGATGTGATCGATGTGTAGCTTGAATTGAAAATTTTTGAAAAAATTGCTTAGTTTAGTGAATAATAGGAAACTAAATTTAAGAGCAGCCACTAGCCTGTCCTCACTCAACAGAATGCCCCATCCTAATTTGGATGTTGTATCAGGCTGATGTCTGATCTTAATGTATTTATTCTTTTAATAAGTTGAGTTCTTCCTCTTTTTAATATGTTCGAGTTGAGTTAGTGTTGCCCATCTCTGCTACACTAATATTAATACCATTCATTAAATTTTTTCAAAATTTTATAACGAACCTAAAACATGATTTGAGTAACCCAAAAAGGGGGGATAATCTGTGGACTGGGGACGGACTAATGTCTGCTCTCAATTCAGTGTACTATTATTCACTTACCAGTACTTCCTTTGGATCCTTCTACGAAGCTACTTTTTTGCCATCTCTTCAAATTTTCTTCCCTCGTCGAGTGCTGAGGATCGAGACATTTGCTCTGCCAGGGAAGTAGGGATGTCGATTCATTAGCGATACATATAATTCTATGAATCTCCAACTCTTAAGCTTTCGTTAAAAAGCAATTTTGCAAATTAGTGATCCGATGATCTCACAAAGGGCAATGTACAATTAGTCGTCTTCCTTCGTCCATTCGAGGAAGTTTTGTTCTTTTTACGGCACTTTTGGGGTGGTAGTTTTGCGCCTTTGTTAGCAAGGCTTTTTTACACTAGGACAAAATGCCAGAACAATGTCTAAGCAAAATGTAAGCGTAACTGGTTTTTGCTCTCTAAAACGGAGTTTTATCCACAATACCGAAACAGAATTATTGCACTCGACGCGCGTTTCGCTAACCATGTACAAGAGATGATTAAAGCTCTGCAATATATGGATATGTGATGCGATATATGACATTTTAATCATCTCCTGATGATGCTAACGTGGTTGGCGAAACGCGCGTCGAGTGAAATAATTTTGTTTCGGTATTGTGGATAAAACTTCGTTTTAGTGCATGTTGCCGAAGGTTCCAAACCCCAACATAGTATGGTTATTATTCTCAAAAGGTTTTTGCAGTTCAGTTGCGTTTTTAACCCTTCTTTCGAATTCAGATGTTATTTCCTTTTCATCACCTGACGATTAATCATTCGCGATTGTCTTTCCACTCACCATCCTGAAACCGCTCGCTTGCAGCATTCTAAGCACTCCATTGATGGTGCGACTGTTAGCAGTTCGCATTGCATCTGAATTTCCTTTGTGAAAGGTGCAACATAAGTGGCCAGTCATATGGCACTGAATCGAAGGTCTTTTTGTAGTCTATATAGGCCACAAATAATTTTTTGTTCTTGTACGTTTGGTTGCATATAACGGTATCAATTATTAGTTGTTCCTTACAGCGGAATGAATTAGTTTTTCCTGTGTACTCCAAAGCATTTTAACCCAATAATTTTACACGCCGCGTAGCCTCTAGTCCAGGCACTTTCTAGTTGTGTAAGTGTTTGATTACATCGGCCATCTCTGTAAATTGTTTTGCTAAATAATTTCATTAAATCTGTGTACGATGCTTTTCACTTCATTTGGACAACTCGTGGGAATATTTTAAGTAAACAGAGTTGTCAGCTGTTTCCCCCAGAAACCATCCACATGACTTGTAGATGGGGTACTAACTATGGCTGATATATTTTGGAGTAAAGTTAAGTTCTGGGTTACCTTTCTTCGCTCTCATTAAATGCACATTGCCTCGTTTTCCGTCATAACTCAGGGTCTAAGTCTTTAGTATTGTGTATTGTCTATGTAGGAGATCGATACCACTAAATTTTTTGCCATAACTTGTTTATATTGGTGTGAAGTTCTTCGTAAATAGCATAGTAGTTTTGTGCATCTGTGCAGTCCTGTGCCTGTAGAAATTGATTATTTAAGATAAATGATAAAACTGCTTTCAATATATTCACGGTGTATTATTACTATTATTATTACTACTAATATAGTATTAACTCCCATTTGTAAAATCCACAACCCTGATGTTCCGAAATAATGTAGCCATGGTCGATGACTATTATATTAAAAATGTAGTAAATAATCGTCAGGTATTTTGCGGCCCCAAAATATTTATTCTGTAATGAACCAGGACTTAAAATCACTAAATTATTGATTAAAAAAACATTTAATAACATATTTTACAATAAGTCATGAATTTCTTTTTATTCTTGTTTCCTTATCGTGCTTTCTTATAGCAACTTCCAAATTACAAAAATAGTAGAACCCCAAATTGATATTGAAATGGAGAATATATTTGTCGATAAACGGAATATTTTTACTTTTTCTTTAGTTTTTATGCAGGCATAATCAAATCACGTTCCAGCGAGATGAGCATATTAGCGAAAGCTCTTCTATATTCCAAATTGTCCATTGATTGAATATTACTTTCTACCAATTTCGCTCAAAGTCCAACAAAATATTTTATTGCAGAAAAAATAACACAAATAACATAGGCAACCAAATGAATTTATCTCATTAAATAAATATCCTCCATATTAAAATATCATATATTATTCATAAGTCTGAACCAGTCAGTCGCTTTTATTGGATTTTAGGCTGCAACTTGTGTCATCTGCGAATGGAACCCGAAGATGTAATGTCCGATTCTAAATGTTAAGAAGAAAATATGTCAATAGGGGTCAAATTTAATTTGTCATGCCTCTTAAAATAAAACCAATAAAAATCAAAAGTGACTTTAAAATAACGGAATAGTAAAAATTCCTAGGAATAAATAAGTTTTCGATTCTTTCGGAATTGGTTATAAATGGAACTCAATTATGCAGCTTTGCTCTAATCTAGCGGACTTTCTAACTCTTACATTTCCGTAATGATTGATTAAATGTTAAGTGGAAATTGCTATTCGATCATGAGAATGTTGTACGAATGGGCAGTCAGTTTAATCAAATATTCGAGACGAACTCTGCCTGAATGGCTACACCTCTGTTATTCTTTAATTTGAGCAATTTCTACGGTCTGCAGAAAACTGTTCTGTCAGTTTCGCACGCCTTGTTTTATCATTAAATCAATTTACATTGCATTTATCATTCCTTGTATATAACACTGAAAACTCGGGAAGCATAGTCTTGTATTACAGCATCGTCAATGATTTTATATTAATAGAACAAATAGTTACCGAATTTTTTTATTGGAAACACCTAAATATACTTAGAAATTCTTACGTATTTTGCATCAAGCTCTAGCATACATATTGCCGGAAAGAAGTTTCCGAAGTTTGCAGTATGATATTTTCCTACAAGTGCCATGAATACACATTCTTAAAACTCATTGAAGACATATTTAAAAATTTAATGTATTTCACATTCTGCTACTAAATTGAACAAGATATTAGTAATAAAAAGCAACATTAAATATAGCCTTTTAAATTAAATTATTATTAGTACGTGAGATTCTGGAATTGCAAAAACTCCGTTATTCCTTATTTTATCCAATTCCTTCCTTGCTTGTGGTCTCCACAAACTGCCTTATCAGTTTAAGCACGTCCTTTTCTTTTGCTTTACTGAGTTATACGTCTTTCATGCTAAATAAATTTTGTGATCTTACCATAGTTAGCATTATCGATAATAATATATTAAATATTTTGTAATTACAAATATTAAGAGCAATTAAAAATATGACCTTACCTGAAGAATTATCGATTTTAACTCATTATAGTTAGGTATGAAAATAATAATAAAATTGATTCAAGATTTATTGACCGATCAAAATACCTTAGCTGCTAAGATCACTTTTAGCACTCTTCTTCTGGATTGGTAGCAAAACAAAACATGCAATTATAAGGCAAGTAAGCTCATTTTGAATAGGTTTTCAAAATTAAGAGAAATTTCAGCGTGAAGTAAAAGAATACTTCTTCACCTTTCGCTATCGAATGTACGCATGGATTTACTAAGAACTCTTGCTTTTGAGCTACTTCTAATCACAGTAATTTTTATGCTAAATTTAAATAGTGACAGTAGTTGAACTACTATTTTTTTACCCTTAACATTACATGGGTC